>JAWPHD010001720.1:60000-298899 GCA_037043455.1 Cyrtodaria siliqua | reverse complement strand
TGTTATAGCAATGTGGGTTCAGAGATACCTGTAATATAGCAATGTTGAGGGTTCAGAGATAACCTGTGAGCTATGCGAGTATTGTTGAGGGGTTCAGAGATACCTGTAATATAGCAATGTTGAGGGGTTCAGAGATACCTGTAATATAGCAATGTTGAGGGTTCAGAGATACCTGTAATATAGCAATGTTGAGGGTTCAGAGATACCTGTAATATAGCAATGTTGAGGGGTTCAGAGATACCTGTAATATAGCAATGTTGAGGGGTTCAGAGATAACTGTAATATAGCAATGTTGAGGGGTTCAGAGATACCTGTAATATAGCAATGTTGAGGGGTTCAGAGATACCTGTAATATAGCAATGTTGAGGGGTTCAGAGATACCTGTAATATAGCAATGTTGAGGGGTTCAGAGATACCTGTAATATAGCAATGTTGAGGGTTCAGAGATACCTGTAATATAGCAATGTTGAGGGGTTCAGAGATAACTGTAATATAGCAATGTTGAGGGGTTCAGAGATACCTGTAATATAGCAATGTTGAGGGTTCAGAGATACCTGTAATATAGCAATGTTGAGGGTTCAGAGATACCTGTAATATAGCAATGTTGAGGGGTTCAGAGATACCTGTAATATAGCAATGTTGAGGGTTCAGAGATACCTGTAATATAGCAATGTTGAGGGGTTCAGAGATACCTGTAATATAGCAATGTTGAGGGGTTCAGAGATACCTGTAATATAGCAATGTTGAGGGTTCAGAGATACCTGTAATATAGCAATGTTGAGGGTTCAGAGATACCTGTAATATAGCAATGTTGAGGGTTCAGAGATACCTGTAATATAGCAATGTTGAGGGTTCAGAGATAACTGTAATATAGCAATGTTGAGGGGTTCAGAGATAACTGTAATATAGCAATGTTGAGGGGTTCAGAGATACCTGTAATATAGCAATGTTGAGGGTTCAGAGATACCTGTAATATAGCAATGTTGAGGGTTCAGAGATAACTGTAATATAGCAATGTTGAGGGTTCAGAGATACCTGTAATATAGCAATGTTGAGGGGTTCAGAGATACCTGTAATATAGCAATGTTGAGGGTTCAGAGATACCTGTAATATAGCAATGTTGAGGGGTTCAGAGATAACTGTAATATAGCAATGTTGAGGGGTTCAGAGATACCTGTAATATAGCAATGTTGAGGGTTCAGAGATACCTGTAATATAGCAATGTTGAGGGGTTCAGAGATAACTGTAATATAGCAATGTTGAGGGGTTCAGAGATACCTGTAATATAGCAATGTTGAGGGGTTCAGAGATACCTGTAATATAGCAATGTTGAGGGGTTCAGAGATACCTGTAATATAGCAATGTTGAGGGGTTCAGAGATACCTGTAATATAGCAATGTTGAGGGTTCAGAGATACCTGTAATATAGCAATGTGAGGGGTTCAGAGATACCTGTAATATAGCAATGTTGAGGGGTTCAGAGATAACTGTAATATAGCAATGTTGAGGGTTCAGAGATACCTGTAATATAGCAATGTTGAGGGGTTCAGAGATAACTGTAATATAGCAATGTTGAGGGTTCAGAGATAACTGTAATATAGCAATGTTGAGGGTTCAGAGATACCTGTAATATAGCAATGTTGAGGGTTCAGAGATAACTGTAATATAGCAATGTTGAGGGTTCAGAGATACCTGTAATATAGCAATGTTGAGGGTTCAGAGATAACTGTAATATAGCAATGTTGAGGGGTTCAGAGATAACTGTAATATAGCAATGTTGAGGGTTCAGAGATAACTGTAATATAGCAATGTTGAGGGTTCAGAGATACCTGTAATATAGCAATGTTGAGGGTTCAGAGATACCTGTAATATAGCAATGTTGAGGGGCTCAGAGATACCTGTAATATAGCAATGTTGAGGGGTTCAGAGATAACTGTAATATAGCAATGTTGAGGGTTCAGAGATACCTGTAATATAGCAATGTTGAGGGTTCAGAGATACCTGTAATATAGCAATGTTGAGGGCTTCAGAGATACCTGTAATATAGCAATGTTGAGGGGTTCAGAGATACCTGTAATATAGCAATGTTGAGGGTTCAGAGATACCTGTAATATAGCAATGTTGAGGGGTTCAGAAATAACTGTAATATAGCAATGTTGAGGGCTTCAGAGATACCTGTAATATAGCAATGTTGAGGGTTCAGAGATACCTGTAATATAGCAATGTTGAGGGTTCAGAGATAACTGTAATATAGCAATGTTGAGGGGTTCAGAGATACCTGTAATATAGCAATGTTGAGGGGTTCAGAGATACCTGTAATATAGCAATGTTGAGGGTTCAGAGATACCTGTAATATAGCAATGTTGAGGGTTCAGAGATACCTGTAATATAGCAATGTTGAGGGCTTCAGAGATAACTGTAATATAGCAATGTTGAGGGTTCAGAGATACCTGTAATATAGCAATGTTGAGGGCTTCAGAGATAACTGTAATATAGCAATGTTGAGGGCTTCAGAGATACCTGTAATATAGCAATGTTGAGGGGTTCAGAGATAACTGTAATATAGCAATGTTGAGGGGTTCAGAGATACCTGTAATATAGCAATGTTGAGGGCTTCAGAGATACCTGTAATATAGCAATGTTGAGGGCTTCAGAGATACCTGTAATATAGCAATGTTGAGGGGTTCAGAGATACCTGTAATATAGCAATGTTGAGGGCTTCAGAGATACCTGTAATATAGCAATGTTGAGGGGTTCAGAGATACCTGTAATATAGCAATGTTGAGGGCTTCAGAGATACCTGTAATATAGCAATGTTGAGGGGTTCAGAGATAACTGTAATATAGCAATGTTGAGGGTTCAGAGATACCTGTAATATAGCAATGTTGAGGGGTTCAGAGATACCTGTAATATAGCAATGTTGAGGGGTTCAGAGATACCTGTAATATAGCAATGTTGAGGGTTCAGAGATACCTGTAATATAGCAATGTTGAGGGGTTCAGAGATACCTGTAATATAGCAATGTTGAGGGGTTCAGAGATAACTGTAATATAGCAATGTTGAGGGGTTCAGAGATACCTGTAATATAGCAATGTTGAGGGTTCAGAGATACCTGTAATATAGCAATGTTGAGGGTTCAGAGATACCTGTAATATAGCAATGTTGAGGGTTCAGAGATAACTGTAATATAATGGTAAAGTACCTTCAAGTCCTCAAGTCTTGTCTTGGCCAAGGCAATGTACTCCAACAATAACTGACGGCATTTTGCCGGGACGAACGGTGGTCTTAGGATGTGAACCTGCAAGAAACATATCTAGAAGTTCAATTTTATGAATGAAACTCTTCCGTACATACCTTTATGTTTTCAACGGATTCAAAGGAATCAGGGTCCGGTTTTATGAAACAATTTACAACAATTAAGATCATAACAGGGTTAGAATTAACCTAATTTCTTACTCGCAATTTTTTGCAAGTGGCAATATGTTCTACTCGCAAAATGAAAAATGCACTGGCAAAATTGTATCATACTACGAATTTATTTTGGAAATCATATGCTTTCCGTAAAATAGATCGACAAATTCGGTCAACCAATCAGATCAATAGTTTTATTTTATAAAAAGAAAATTTTTCGGGCATACCCCATTACGACAACATAAACAACATAAACAACGACCATAACTGAATACAACCGAAATTTGTGGAAAACGTCATTAATTTGTGAAAAACGTCACCAATTTATGCCAAGATTCAAAATAAGTCGTACAAGATTGGTTTAGATAAATAACACAAGGTAAATGAGCTGGTGTTAAGTGTCAAATAACAATAAATTATTGCTTTAATTTTATTTCAATAACAAATAGCAAAGTGCATAGTAATAGTCTGCAATATTTTTACCGGTTGTAAATATTGACCAATCATATCTCTCTAATAAAACTTACTTGGCAGGACTTTCAAAATAGCGACCTCTATAAAAACAATAGGTCAATGACCTTGAAGCTCTACTGATTGATTTTGATTTCAGGAAGTAGTCGCTACAGACTTGTTTTTTGAAAATCTATTTTTAACCATGGCGGCCATCTTGAATTTCCGGCCGACCTGAAATTTTGCTAAGATCAATAAGACATTAAGAGCAACATTCCTGTGAAGTTTCATGAAAATCCGTCAGGTAGTTTCAAAGAAGTAGTCTCTACAAGTTTTCATTATATAACTCTATGTAAACAAAGCAGCCATGTTTAAGGTCAAATCAAAACGATTTTCGACAAGGACCAACATCATGTCATACTGATCATTTTAGAAAAAGTCCCATATCAATATCTCTTATTGTTTTGAAGAAGTAGTCGCTACAAACTTATTTATTTTAAATCTATTTTTAGCTGTGGTGGCCATCTTGAATTTCCGGCCGACCTGAAATTTTTCTAGGATCAACTAGACATCAAGAGCAACATTCCTGTGAAGTTTCATGAACATCCGTCAAGTAGTTTCAGAGGAGTAATCGCTACAAGTTTTTACTATATAACTCTATGTAACCAAAGATGGCCACTGGCAGCCATGTTTAACGTCGAATCAAAATAATTTTCCACAAGGATCTACATCATGTCATGCTGATCATTTTAGAAAAAGTCCCATATCAATATCACTTATAGTTTTCAAGAAGTAGTCGCTACAAACTTATTTTTTAAAAATCTATTTTTAGCTGTGACGGCCATCTTGAATTTCCGGCCGACCTGAAATTTTGATAGGATCAATTAGACATCAAGAGCAACATTCCTGTAAAGTTTCATGACAATCCGCCAAGTAGTTTCAGAGAAGTAGTCGCTACAAGTTTTTACTATATAACTCTATGTAAACAAAGATGGCCGCTGGCAGCCATGTTTAACGTTGAATCAAAACGATTTTTGACTAGGATCAACATCATGTCATGCTGATCATTTTAGAAAAAGTCCCATATCAATATCACTTATAGTTTTCAAGAAGAAGTCGCTACAAACTTGTATTTTAAAACTCTATTTTTAGCTTTGGCGGCCATCTTTGATTTCACATCAACATAAATTTTTGCTAGGATCAACTAGACTTTATGGGCAACATTTCTGTAAAGTTTCATGAATATCCATCCAGTAGTTTCAGCTGTGAAGTCGCTACAAATAAAAGTTTACGGACAGACGGACAGACGGACGGACGGACGACGGACGTCGCACCACGGCATAAGCTCTGCTAATCTCTGATCAGTAGAGCTAAAAACAAAAAAAACAATTTTTGTCAAATTTCTGCGTGCGGTTTACACTGCTTTAGAGGATTAAGAGTTTTTTCTCATGGATGTTCTTCAAACAAGAGGTCAATGACCTTGAAGCTCTACTGATTTATTTTGATTTCAGGAAGTAGTCGATACAAACTTGTTTTTTGAAAATTTATTTTTAGCAGTGGCGGCCATCTTGAATTTCCGGCCGACCTGAAATTTTGCTTGGATCAGTTAGACATCAAGAGCAACATTCCTGTAAAGTTTCATGAAAATCCGTCAAGTAGTTTCAGAGGAGTAGTTGCTACAAGTTTTCATAATATAACTCTATGTAAACAAAGATGGCAGCCATGTTTAACATCGAATCAAAACGATTTTTGACAAGGACCAACATCATGTCATGCTGATCATTTTAGAAAAAGTCCCATATCAATATCACTTATAGTTTTCAAGAAGAAGGCGCTACAAACTTGTATTTTGATTGAAAATCTATTTTTAGCCATGGCGGCCATCTTGAATTTCTGGCCGACCTGAAATTTTGCTAGGATCAATTAGACATCAAGAGCAACATTCCTGTGAAGTTTCATGAAAATCCGTCAAGTAGTTTCAGAGGAGTAGTTTTCATTATATAACTCTATGTAAACATAGATGGCCGCTGGCAGCCATGTTTAACGTCGAATCAAAACAACTTTCAACAAGGACCAACATCATGTCATGCTGATCATTTTAGAAAATGTTCCATATCAATATCACTTAGAGTTTTCAAGAAGTAGTCGCTACAAACTTGTTTTTTAAAAACCTATTTTTAGATTTGGCGGCCATCTTGGATTTCACATCAACATAAATTTTTGCTAGGATCAACTAGACTTCATGGGCACCATTTCTGTAAAGTTTCATGAAAATCCATTCAGTAGTTTCAGAGGAGTAGTCGCTACAAAAAAATGTTTACGGACGGACAGACAGACGGACGGACGACGGACACCGCACCACGGCATAAGCTCTGCTGATTTCTGATCAGTAGAGCTAAAAATGGATGCGCGGTATATGCGCAGCTGGTGGGCGCTAGCCTATACAACGCAAAATACAGTACTCGCAAACATTTGCCTTATACATGAAAAAGTAACTCACCTTCTGCAAAACTGACTCGTATTTTGCAAATATGCAAGCTTAAATTCGAACCCCGCATAAGTTAATTTCTTAAATTCTTTACTTTGATTTACAATTCACAAATGAACCCGATTTCATTTTCTTATAAATTTGATATTTCTGCACATAATGCACACATAATAGTCAACATTGAATGCTTAGGTGCAAAAATGTGGTTTTAAAATGTGAGACTTATCGTAAGATGTTTAATAAAACGGGGCCCAGATCTGTAAGGAACTTTTTTCCGTACACACCTTAATGTGTTCAGCAGATTCATAAGGAGTCAGATCTGTGAGGAACTTCATGAAGAATGTGAAACTCTTCCTTGTGTCCGTCATTGATCGGGAACTATCAGAAAATGTTCTCTGAAACAAGAAATATTTATGGTTTACCACTACCAATTTTGCCACATTAAGAATCATGATTCTCATATGATCACGAGGATACCTACCGTATTTATCTTGTAGAGTATGCAGGGTTTTTTACCTTTTTTTTATGGTTTTCGAAAGCGGTGTGCGTATAATACAAGCAATAAAAAACGCTTTTTCTTGCATTCATTGTGCAGAAAATAGATGTCAACGGCAAGAAAAACATCGGTGACGAACAGACAATTGTGAATACTGATAAAAGTCACTTTTTCTTGATTTACTCGCTTTATACAAGTAATTTATTGACTTAAGGCAACTTATAAATAAATACAAGAGGTCAATGACCTTGAAGCTCTACTGATTGATTTTGATTTCAGGAAGTAGTCGCTACAAACTGGTTTTTTGAAAATCTATTTTTAGCCGTGGTGGCCATCTTGAATTTCCGGCCGACCTGAAATTTTGCTAGGATCAATTAGACATCAAGAGCAACATTCCTGTGAAGTTTCATGAAAATCCGTCAAGTAGTTTCAGAGGATTAGTCGCTACAAGTTTTCATTATATAACTCTATGTAAACAAAGATGGCCACTGACAGCCATGTTTAACATTGAATCAAAATAATGTTCGACTCGGATAACCATCATGTCATGCTGATCATTTTAGAAAAAGTCCCATATCAATATCTCTTATAGTTTTCAAGAAGTAGTCGCTACAAACTTATTTTTTAAAAACCTATTTTTAGATTTTGCGGCCATCTTGGATTTCACATCTACATGAATTTTTGCTAGGATCAACTAGACTTCATGGGCAACATTTCTGTAAAGTTTCATGAAAATCTATTCAGTAGTTTCAGAGGAGTTGCTACAAAAAAAAAGTTAACGGACGGACAGACGGACGGACGACGGACGCCGCACCACGGCATAAGCTCTGCTGATCTCTGATCAGTAGAGCTAAAAATGTGTTATAAAGCTTGTTTTTGTATAAATGTTTGCATATTTGTTGTAGAATTTCAATAAATGATTGGACTGGTACATGTAGTATTGTTACAGTTCATTCTGATATTTAACTGCAGCAGACGACAGTGAAGACGATGATGAGTGAACGCAAGAGTAAATAAATAAACACACAAACTCCTCCAAATAGTTATTTTACCAAATATTTTATTTTAGCTAAACAGAATAATTAACTACAAGTACTACAAATCACACCCTGAACATGGATTAGACAAATGAAATCTTGCTTCTTTCCATGCTTCTTGGCCAATATATGACTTCACCTTTACGGCTGTTCCAGAAAAAAGTACATGGGTGGTTGGTGTCAACTTTTTTTTACCCCCACCGCCCATAGAATTTCTTTGCCTACTCACCCCACCACCCACAGAATGTGTTGGTCTGCTCACCCGCTGCCAATAGACTATTTATTTTATCCTCACCCCACCCCAACACCCATAAATTACCAATTTTCTTTTAACATTTAGTAATTCAGCTTTATAATAAAGACCCTTACAAGTACCTTCTATATATTTTGGACAGTTTTTTGCTTGATATAAATTTAAATATTCCTACGGTGTATTAATGTTTAATATTTGACAAATTTACAATACTGAGGGAATGAAGAAATTCTCCACCAGAGCGTTTCATTCATTATTTCATATAACAAGTATGAATGATTTTTCATATACTAGTATATTATATTTCATGTTCAAATCCCACTGGGAGCTCAACCTGTAAGTGAGAAAGTGTCGATTCTTACGAATACCGTATTTTACCTTGTATAGTACGCACCCGTGTATATAACGCACCCCCTTCTCAGAGGTCAAAACTGGGGTAAAAAAGTTGTTTCCGTGTATAATACGCATCAAAATATTAGTTTTCCTAGATGAACCATTCAACGAAAAATAAAAGGTTAAAAAAAAAAAAAAAAAAATCACAATCAAGAAAATTAGCGTACAAAAGTAAATATAATTACTTATATCATTAATTGCCAATCTTCAGGGGAGTACCTATCTTGTATCATCTCATCAAAGAGCCAATTATAATGCCGCAGATAATTGTCCGTAATCCGATAATTACATCTACTAAAACGCAACAAAGTCGTTGGTTACCGTAATCCATTACGCCGATTATACTAACATTGTGTATTCACGGGAACCAGTGCTTATCATAAGTGTAGCACAATTGTAACGCGTGATCAGTTACCTGTACCGCGTGGCTAAATCTGGTAAAGGACAGTGTGTCGAAATCAAACAGATTTATATAACATACTCATATATACTCACCTGTGAAATAAAATTGTGATGAATTGATTTATATAAATTAATACATAAGCTCATAGCTATGAATCGGCTGATATGGTGGAAATATATCTCTCGGCATATTTTTGGATTAAAACTTATTAATATAGTATACAATAATTATATCCTTTAAATATTTAATCTATGAGTTGTAGTTGTTTATGTCCATATTTTACAGGCATACAGTGCACTGTACAAGTGAAACAGATGTCCAGAGGATATTTTTTGTGGATAGTTTTCAGATGGTTTCAGAATAATGTATTAGGTTTGTGTTATAATAGGTTTACCACTATTGATGTGTTTTTTTTGTGACAATAATTGGTTGAGTTAAAAAATATTGGTAATATAATCTAAAATAACATATATATATATGCCAAAGTATACAACAAAGCTATCAACCATTATGAAATCCAAGAAGCTGTATACTAGGATTGTCCATTTGTTCCTTTACCTGTACAGATTGTTGATATAAATATTGAAATTTAAATGAGATGATTTCTGATGTTTGATGGATAACTCCTTTTTTCCATTGTATGTAGGTATATTTATTATTCCTCCTCTTTGCATGTATTTTATTGTTTTTTCTGACACTTCAGTGGGACCAGGCCATCGGGAAAAAAGTTTTAGTATTTTTCAATTGTCATTGTTCTATTTTTCTATCAATATGTGTTGCACAGGATATATTGTTGAGTCTACCAGACAGCCAAGCATTGTAAAAAGAACATTCTTCTTAAATTATGTCTGAAAAGGTCTCGGTGATAGAAACAAACGTAAAGATGTCTTTCATTTTTTAAAACAAAAGTCCTTTTCAGTTTATTTCCTACAAGATACACATTTTGTACTTAAAGATGAACAATATATACGTGCAGAATGGGGATATGAATGTTTTTTTAATAACTTCAATAGTCAATCGAGAGGGGTAGCAATTTTATTTAATAACAATTTTGAATATAAATTACATAAACAGGAAGGGGATGCAGATGGTAACAAGCTTATTTTAGATGTTACAATCAATGCGAAAAGAATGACTTTAATAAATATTTATGGTCCAAATAAAGATACACCAGATTTTTATATAAATATTAAGGAAGATATCGATAGATATGGAAATGAAACTGTTCTAGCAGGAGATTTTAATCTGGTTTTACATCCTCAAGTCGATACTCATAATTATGTTAACATAAATAATCCAAAAGCCAGAGAAAGTGTTAAAACCCTTATTGATGACTGTACCTTGATTGATTGCTGGAGAGAATTAAACTTTGATAAAAAGGGTTTCACATGGAGACGTCCAAATACAAATAAAATGGCTAGACTAGATTTCTTTTTAATATCTGAACATTTATTTACTGACATTGAAGATAGTACCATTTTACCTGGGTATCGAACCGATCATTCAATAATTACTACATCATTTGTATTTGGAAAAGTTCAAAAAGGGGAGATCTTACTGGAAATTTAACAATTCTCTCCTTAAAGACAATACTTATGTTGATGAAATTAAAAAAGTAATCCAAAATACAAAAAATCAATACGCAACAAATAATCAAAATATAAATTTACAAATTAAAGACATACCTTGTCAAGATTTAATATTGGACATTGATGATCAGCTCTTTCTTGAAACATTATTGATGGAGATTAGAGGAAAAACAATATCCTACTCATCATTTCTTAAGAAAAAAGAAGATAAAACTGAAGCAAAACTACTACAAGAAATAGAGATACTGGAAAAATGTTTAGATATTGATTTAATAAGCTTAGAAAGCAAAAGAAAAAGTTTGTTTGAATTGCGACAAAAAAAAAATGGATGGATTTAAGGTAAGGTCAAAAGCCAAATGGTTAGATGAAGGAGAGAAAGTAACTAAATATTTTTGTAATTTAGAAAACAGGAATTTTGTAAGTAAATGTATACCATCCCTAATTTCAAATGAAGGAAATATTTTAAAAGATCAAGATTCAATTTTAAAAGAAACTAGAAACTTTTATTATTCCTTGTATTCACACAAACCAGTAAAAAATATAAATTTAAATGAATTGTTTAGAGATTTTCCTATACCCAAGCTAACTAGAGAGCAACAAAAAAATTTAGAAGGCCCAATAGAATTACATGAACTATTATTTTGTTTAAAAAAGGCAAAAAATCTTAAGAGCCCTGGCTCTAGTGGTTACACCATGGAATTTTATAAGTTTTTCTGGATAGATATAGGAATTTTCCTCTTGAGATCCATTAACCATGGTTTTTTGAAAGGTGAATTATCAATCACACAAAAGGAGGGAATTATAACATGTATACCAAAGACAAACAAAGATAGACATTATTTAAAAAACTGGAGACCAATATCTTTATTAAATTGTTCGTATAAATTAGCATCAGCATGCATTGCACAGCGTTTAAAACAAGTACTTCCCTTTCTTATAAATGATGACCAGACTGGCTTTCTGGCAGGGAGATATATAGGTGAAAATACTCGTACCATTTATGATTTGTTTTATTATACCGAGAAGAATGATATACCAGGATTATTACTTATTGCAGATTTTGAAAAAGCCTTTGATACTCTTTCCTGGTCTTTTATTGAGGAGGTTTTAACCTTTTTTCAGTTAGGACAAGGTATAAGAAAGTGGATAAAAGTCTTTTACACAAACATTAAATCTTGCATTTTAGTTAACGGCCATCTGTCAGAGTGGTTTTTTATTCACCGAGGCTGCCGACAGGGAGATCCGCTCTCCCCATACATTTTTATTCTGTGTGTCGAAATATTGGCTGTACTGGTCCGGACAAATAAAGATATTAAAGGAGTTAAAGTAGGAGATACTGAATATTTAATTTCTCAATATGCCGATGACACCTCTCTTATATTAGACGGCACCTAAAAATCCCTTAAACATGCTTTAATTGTTTTAAAATTCTATGGAGATATTTCAGGTCTTAATGTTAATGTTGATAAAACCAGAGTTATATGGTTTGGGAAAAACAAAGGTTCAAATATAAAATTATGCACAGATACAGATCTTAACTGGAATCAGGGTGAATTTTTGATCTTAGGAATAACAATGTCAACAAATTTAAGGAATGTGATTGCCTTAAATTATGATAGGAAAATAAACGAAATTAAATCATTACTAATGTCCTGGTCAAAAAGAATCCTCACACCTTTTGGAAAAATCACTGTTATAAAAAGCTTAGCTCTACCAAAGTTAAATCATTTATTTTCATCATTACCTAATCCACCTGAGGAACAGGTCACACTGTTGCAAAAAATGTGTTTTAATTTCCTCTGGCATAACCACCCAGACAAAATTAAGAGATCTGTTGTAACTCAAGACTATGATTATGGTGGACTTAGAATGATCAATATTAAACAGTTCATATATTCTCTGAAATTAACATGGATTAGAAGACTTTTGATTGGAAACAAAAAATGTATGGAAATCCATAAACATATGTACCCATTCACCACCAATATGCTATTTTTCGGTAATGATTATGTAAAGAAAAACGTGCAAGAAATAGGCAATCCTTTCTGGAAGGATGTTTACACAAGTCTTAACATCTTACTAGATGTTAAAAAATCACTGTCATGGAAAGATTTCTTAACACAACCATTATGGTACAATAATAACATTAAGATTGGAAGATCATGTGCTTTTTATAAAAGATGGTATGATAAAGGTATTTTATTTATTAATGATATAATGGATAACAATGGTAATCTTCTCTCTTTTACACTATTTATCGAAAAGTTTGCTGCAAAGTCAATTTTTTTAGAATATGAAGGTATGACTGCAGCAATACGGGACTACCTTCAAAAACAAAATTTCTCTCATCTTGCCATTAATTTAGAAAATCCAGTTTGCCCATCAGTAGTGTCCCTTATAACAAGCTCACAGAAAGGCTGTCGTTCCATTTATGATATACTTAATAAATCAAATGTACATCCAACATCTATAGCCAAATGGGGGCAATATGGTTTAAATATAGACAGAGAATGGAAGGACTTATTCAAAATACCTATCAAATGTACAAAAGACACCAGGTTACAATGGTTTCAGGCAAAAATAAACCATAGAATTACTGCTACAAACATCCTTTTGACAAAAATGAAGATAAAAAATGATAATTCTTGTAGCTTTTGTACAGAGTCTCCAGAAACCATTACACATTTATTTTGGGAATGTAAATATATTAAAACATTTTGGGATATTTTTAAGATTACTTGCAATGATAATAATATAATAATCCAACCGGAATGGACTATAAAAGAAATCATATTTGGGTCTAGTCAATATGATATTGTTTTAAATAAATTAATTTTGCATGCAAAATACTTCATATATAAATGTAAGTTAGATGGAAGATTGCCACTGTTCATTAATTTCAAACCACACATTAAATACATATATCAAACTGAAAAAATAAATGCAATTAAAAGTATTGCATTTGATAAATTTGAAAAACCTTGGTCGACTTATAAATCTCTACTTAATTAGTTTTTGTCTTAATTATTAAGTTACACTGTGCAACACATCTACCTTATTATTACTTTTTTCTTCTAATTTTTGATACAGAAAAAAAAAAAAAGTTCCCAAGCTAACTTATGTTCCCCGCTGTTCCCACTGAATAATGAAGAGTCACACCTCCATAGATAGATCTTGTCTTTTCTTTATATATTTTTATTTTTTATAACAGCATTTTTTTCACACAATCAACTATAGTAAAACTCAGCAGAGATAGTTTGTGGATTTGTATACAAACTGAAACATTCGTACTTGATTATTTTATCTTTGCACTTATCTATGTTAAATCATTTGTTAGGTAAAATATATATGCTGGGTTTTAAAAAACAACAAAAAAAACACAAAAAACATCTTTACAATTATCATTGAAGGGGTATTAAAGTAGCAAAATAAATATCTTGACAATTATAATTTTTTTCCGCTTTCAAGTGTAAATGGGACATACAGCAATCTGGTTTATTTGTAAATAAAACTTTTGAAAGATCCTCGGTGTCCCTCTTTCAGAAATGTGTATTTTAAATCTTCTTTTGAAATTGTTAAGATGTTTTAAAAAAAAACTCCCTATTTATACATCTTCTAATTATGATATGCATTTTTGTATGTAAGTATATGTGAAAACTGTTTATATATAAATATGATGCATATTACATAAATATCTGTACGGTTTGTTGAGCGGTGGCCCACCCCGACCCTCACAAACCTATTACGGGGTGAATAAATGGATTACCATTCATTTGGTAATCGAAATTAAAAAAAAAAATCTGGTAAAGGTCACACGGCGTGTCAAAGTGCATCCTCAGAAATAGTCGCTACTCACGGCGACTTCAAAGGATTATAGAAATGGAATAACCCACTCTACCCCGTGTTTATAATGTTTCATACTGCAGCCGAAGTGCCGAGGTGCGATTTTGTTTGACCCAATTATCAATCATCAAATGTGTACCGGTAAGCCTGTTTTCACAAGCATTATTGAATAATAGCCATTTCAAAGTAGGGTGATTCTGCCTTTCTACGCCGTCTAAAATATATGACTTTCAAAATAAAGCAAAAACTTCATTCATTTTTTATAAATTATTAAATAAAATCCTATAAATATTAGAATAGAATTGAACTGTAACAATACTCCATGTACTAGTCTAAAGTCTAAACAGCTGGAAGTCACGTGATATTACGTCACGCGATATAAACAACAAAAGGAGGGACGATTTTTCACACAATTTATTGAAGTTTTACAACAAACATGCAAACATTTATACAAAAACAAGCATCATAATACACTTTATTCATTTATAATTCGAATTAAGTTAATATATTACTTATATGAAGCGAGTAAATTACGAAAAAATTGTGTATTATCGGTATTCACAATTTTCTGTCTCGATGTCTGTTCGTCTTCAAGGTTTTTCTTCCCAGGGCCAGACATCGATTTTCTGCAAGAAAAAAAACAGTTCTTTTTATTGTTTCCTTATATTGTACGCACCCCCCTTTCGGAAACCGTAAAAGTGGTCAAAAAACTGCGTACTATACAAGGTAAAATACGGTAGCGGGAGGTATACAGTATAAAATATTTTGGAGGGTTTTTCATTAACTTTTCTTTAAAGTAAAAGGTATTTTGAGGAAAGTAAGCAGGGGTCTGGGGGTCTCCCGTATTTATATTTCAGTAGACGTTTGCATATTACTAAACATTTCATGCGCGTTGATCTCCCGCAAAATATGTCAGAGCGTAGATGATCGACATCGCGAGACCAGAAGTTTAGTCAAAAGTTAATCATAAAGATCCATGATTTCATTTAATTTCTTTATTGAAGTAAAAAAAAAAGGTCGAAGACATTGTTTTTTCTCATTTTAATTTCATCCACGACGGAAAAGTACGCATTCGAGTCGTCAATTTCTGCCGGCTGCCTATTGAAAATCCCAAAAATTTGTCTACAGTACATGACAGTACAATAGGGTTGTGGGTAAAAGCTGTACCGTACATTTCGAAATATAATGGAAATGGCAGATGCGTGGTACGGACACTACCGAAAAAAGAAATGAATAGTGGAGTTAGTGTAAAGTAAATTACTAGTATAGTAGGACGTATAACATATATATCGTATATTAGAACAATTGGCATGCATCAGATGTAATTAGATAATAGAATCCGTGACGTACCCTACAGACTGGCGAACATCATTTGTTTAACGGTTATAATAAATAAAGATGTAATAATATTAAATCAACATGATTAAATAAATATCAGACATGCGGTCAATTACATGGCAGATTTCAAGATGGATTTTTAAACAGCAGACAGCCACATATACATGACTTATCAGCAATATTTATAAATATAATGTAGTTTTCTGTTACCCATTTCCATTAGTAACGATCTATAGCATAAGTACACCTACATTTAAATAATATTATTACCTGGTACATTATTTTACATCCTATATAAAACTTTACTTGTTTGTTTCACTAAGCTAAACTATTCTGATAATTCATTACTACTTCGGTATTCCCCATACCACGCACCTGCAATTTCCGTTGTTTCGGAATATACGATATGGTACGGCTTTTATCCCAACCGTATAATAGGGTTTTAAAATATAGAATGCTCATGACGTCACGCACACTTCGCAAAGAGTTTCTTCCCTTAGCGGTAATACCACAGAAACTGTCTCGATTCTGTTTACGGCCTTTATTTATTTGCGTCTTCATTCGCGATTAAAACTTTGAAATAAATATTCATATCTACAATACCAACCACCCATAGACATATAAATCTGCGACACCCATAGACAAAAGATATCATATTTCACACCCACCGACCCACAGACCGTAGATATCGGTCGTCCCTCATCACCCACGTCCAAATGTTGTTGCCAAACCCGGCCACCCAGGTAAATAAAAATGGTTGGACGCCAACCCAATCCCCTCTCCCCCCTCACCCCACCACCCCCACCGTAGAACTACCAACATGCCCTTATAATGGATGTACAAATGTATATACCTGAAACCAGTCTGCGTAAGACAGGAATACATGTGGGCCCTGAAAACACGCCTGTCGAGCCAGCAACATGCCCATTATAGTTGTCTCTATGTCACAGCTTTCAAGTCCCTCTCTTAATAAACTATCTGTAAAGTCTGAACAAAAATAATAAAGAAACAACAGTTTTTAGTGGCAAATTTCAACATAAAAGGAACATTGTGATACTAAGACCCAGATGTTGTCAATAAAAACATAGATTTGATTTCAATTTATCAGGTCCTAACCAGAAAAATATTATATAAAAGCCCACTATAATTTATGGCTGGAACATAAAAAATAATTTACTATTTCAGGGTTTGTAATGACCGCTTTCATCAAGCAAAGTGATACTGTTGTACCATCCACAATATTTAGCCGTTAGTGTTAACCTGTTTGTGCGTTTCGTTAACTAATGTAGTCAAAGAAACATGGATATTTACACCAAGTTGCTTAGAATGCAGGAAATTACAGCATTTCCTCGAACATGTCTTGCCATTTTATACCTTCTGTTCCAAAATTTACTGAGAACCCTGCTAGTCAAAATTCCTAGGTACCCACCTAAGAATATGTCAATAATATTCTCATTGTAATTAGGAATTTTGTTCAGTATATGGTCAGCTTTATGAAAGATTCAAAGATTTTTTAAGGCAGATTTCAAATTCAAGAACTTTTCAAATAAGTTTTTTAACAATTTATTAAGCAAGCCAACAAACATACTAAGTGTTGGGAATGGTCTTAAACAATCATACCAAGGAACGGTTTGGATGATTCAGGAAAGCACACAGTTGTAACAGAAACAAACGACAACAATAATTGCCAGTTCACTTCCTGTTGTTCTAAAATGCGATGCAGAATTTCCAGTATCTCCATCACGTCAAATGGCAGCAACATCTATAAATAAATAGAAAACTGAATCATAATGAGGTTCACTCAAGGTCTGTATATGGTCTGGTCTTGGCATCTGTGTAGCGCAGTTGGTAGCATATTGCTTCTTATCAATGCATTCCAAGGTCTGTATATGGTCTGGTCTGGGTGTCCATGTAGCACAGTTTCTAGGTATGTATAAGGTCTGGCCTTGGTGTCCATGTAGCCCAGTTGCAGGGTCTGTATATGGTCTGACCTTGGTGTCCATGTAGCCCAGTTTGTAGCATACTCGCTTTTCATCAATGTAACCCATGTTCACTCAGGTCTGCCTATGGTCTGGCCTTGGTATCTTCATAGACCAGTTTCAAGGTCTGTTTGTGGCTTTTTCTTGGTGTCGGTGTACCACATTTGGTAGCATACTGGCTTCTCAACAATGCAACCTGCGTTCACTCAAGGTCTGTATATGGTCTGGTCTTGGTGTCCTTGTAGCCCAGTTGCAGGGTATGTATATGGTCTGGCCTTGGTGTCTGCATAGCCCGGTTTCAAGGTCTGTATATGGTCAGGCCTTGGTGTACATGTAGCCCAGTTTCTAGGTCTGTATATGGTCTGGTCTGGGTGTCGATGTAGCACAACAGTTGGTAGCATACTCACTTCTCATCAATGGTCACCCATGTTCACTCAAGGTCTGTATATGGTCTTGTCTTGGTGTCCGTGTACCGCACTCACTTCTCATCGATGCAACCCAATTCTTCACCTCGGCCTTGCAAGTGACACAGTATAATATTTTCATGACTGAAATATGTGGATACCATATTTTATTTTATTGAACATTAAAATATACCAGAATTTTAAGTGTCAGTAACTGAAAATGTTAAAATTTTGTTTGAAATGACACGGTATGATGAGGGTATTGCAGCCCTCAAAATATCAAAAATGCTAAAAATATTATTTTACTACATTTTTTGTTGTGCATTTTAATTTTGTTATATTTTGATGATTTTATACCAATCTGGGCAAGTTTTTGATCGTAAAAATATAGAGCGCACCTCCGAGTGCACACAATTTATTGCTGATGATGTCTCATATCAATAACCTGTTTAACAAAGCAATCAGCTGTGCTCGAGGGTGCGCTCTATCTTTCCAAGACTAAAAACTGACTGCAAAATGCTAAAACTGAATTAAAAAAATTTAAAGAAAGGGCCCTGTTTGTGAGGCTCTTGAACTAATTTAGAGCCTTCAAATTCACTTTTAACAAGTCTGAATAATGAATTGGTCCATTTGTAGTTAAAAAAGCTATTAAATGTGTGTATTCAAAACTTCAATATTGGGGGCCAATTTTATCCCTCATCATAATACCTATTCCCTTCACAGTAATGGTAGTTTATGTATTACAAACCTGCTTGTACAACTCTGAAAGGGCTGAAGGAATCTTTCCATAAGCCCAGCCACTCTGTTGTCTTATTGCTTGAGAAACTGGAAAATATATGCGAAGAAATTATGTTTTTTAGATGAAATGATCAATAAAATAAATCATTTCATGTCATACTGAAAGATGTAATTCATTTGCAATCAGAGAATGTAACATTACAGTTAAACCTGCTTTGAACAAGAAGTAAATTTACAACGAGCCAATTTTATGTGCACGCTTTACATTTGAAAAATTCAGACCTGTAATTCCACCAAAAATCATTTAACAGGAATGTCGACAATATGCGGGAGTTGCAAACTCTCCTTTAAGGATTTGTATGGTGTTTTACATCATTTTCAACACATGTGAGGTTATAAATTATATGAAGGTCAAAAAAATTTTGTGGTGGAGGCAGACCACCCACTTTTCCTGGGTACCGTAAAACCAGTACTGTACACCTCCTGTCATCCGTAAGAATAGACACTTCCTCATTTACAAGTCGACCTCCCAGTGGGATTCGAACCCGAAGGCGAGAGGCGAGAACGTTTACAACACAACATTGTTAACCTCTCGGTCACGGAAACTCTTCCTTTAAGGAAGAAGCCACATTGGTTCACTGCACGCATGTAGGATACTTGGAACAACACCGGGGTGATAAGATGATGTTTTAACAAGCATATTTAAACAATTACAAAGATGAGCATAGATAGATACTGGCCCTATTCTACCTCTCTACATGGATAGATACTGGCCATATTCTACCTCTCTACATGGATAGATACTGGCCATATTCTACCTCTCTACATGGATAGATACTGGCCATATTCTACCTCTCTACATGGATAGATACTGGCCATATTCTACCTCTCTACATGGATAGATACTGGCCCTATTCTACCTCTCTACATGGGTAGATACTGGCCATATTCTACCTCTCTACATGGATAGATACTGGCCCTATTCTACCTCTCTACATGGTCCCATCTCACCCCTCTAGATGGACAGGCAGTGGCCCCATTCCACCCCTCAACAAGGGTAGGCAATGGCCCCATTCCACCCCTTTACATGGATAGGCAGTGACCTCATTATACCCCTCTACATGGATAGGCAGTGGCCACATACTACCCCTTAACATGGATATGCAGTGACCCCATTGTTGTAGTGACAATATGCGAAAAAGTCGCTTAGTTAAGGAGTTAGTTGGGACCAGCTAGAAAATAGGCTTATTATATATCAAAAGAAAGGTCGTTCTGTGTACTTAACGATCCTATCAAAATTACTTGCACAAAGTGGTACATTGTTTTTTAAATTGCGGCTAAACACCACAACCAATAAATAACAAGTTTCACCAAAAAAATATTCTACCCTTTTCAATTATAAGATTTAGGTAAACGATAGATCATTATTCATTAAAAAATGAATATAAACATTTTCTTATGTATATAAAATAATAGTTTATATGATATTTCATATTAAAATAAAAAGGTGTTGTTAAACATCAGGAAAAAGATGTATACCTAACTATATCGAATGTACTTTTACAAAAAGAAGACAATTCTATTTGGCTTAATAAATTTGTAAGCGAAATTAATTAATTAATTAATTCTAGTTCAATCAGAAATGTATTTAAACATGTAAGAACGTGTTTACTACAAAAAAGTAATCTAGGATGCATACATTTTATCAAATTACGTCGAACTTTTTCATACTCCGACTTTACTTTTTTATGTTTAAACGTCAATGTTACTACTAATAATACTAGTCTCTATTTTAAAGATAATCTTATAATATGCAGCATATTGATACTACGCATGATTTCAAATATTACACACATATTTTACAATGTGTTTGGTTGGTCCAAAATGATCATGAACTGTATAGTATTTATGTTAAAGGGAGGTAATTAATTAATGGTGTTCTGTTAAGTGTAACTTCTTATGGGGTATATGTGTCTCAACTTATTCGTTTTTCTAGAGCTTGTACTCGAGTTGAGGACTTTAATATTCGTAATCTTTGTATAACTAAAAAGTTACTCAATCAGGGTTACCGTTACCATAAACTTCGTAAAACCTTTGCAAAATTTTATTATCGTAACCCTGATCTTCTTTCCAAATATAAAAGTAATTTAAGGACTCTTCTGCGACAAGGACTATCACAACCTGACTTCTATGGTGATGTGATTTATAAACTTCGTAAGATTCTAGGTCATGATCACTTTCATACTATCTTTGTTAAACTTGTTAAAAAGTTTATCAAAAGAGGTTATGACCCTATCATTTTGCAACGTACTGCATGCTTGGTGGTGGACCCTTTTACAGTTCGCCACTATGCTTTCCTCTTTAATTCTACGATGACCAGACAGGCTGTGGACCCTATGATGACGCCTACCTAAAGCCCATTGGGACGGTGGCGTTTGATGTTTGTCCATGATCTTTCTTGTCGTGCCCTTAATGGTTTATTCTCTTACTGCTCTGGCTTCTGCAAAGTCACTGAGTACCTTCATTGTGGCTTTCTAGGCTATTGTTTTTTTTGTATTATATTTACACGAGCATATTTGTGTTTTACTTATATTGCCTATTGATGCTGCCTTGTTGGTTAGAGATTAGATCATGGCGGGGATTTCTTTATTTACACTGTCCTGTTTTAATGGGATGACAGTAGGGTAAGTGTGAGGTTTGGTGCACCCTAGAACCGGTTTAAACCCCCAGTGGCCTACTTTGCCACTGACCGTTCCAAGGCGGTAGCCCTATTGTCAACCCTTTTTGTGTTTGTGATGTCGTTTGCATTTATTATTGCTTTTGCCTTCTTGTTTGTCTGTTTGCGTGTTTGTTTCTGTGTTTTGTGGTTTACTGTCCTCCTTGAATGCTACTTTCCCTGTCCGATCTTTTTATATTTCTTTGGCATCGGATCAAAATATACCATTTTGGTCTGATTTCAATATCAAACTTTCCCCAGTTCATGAGCCTAATACGATTGCATCGTATGCTCCCGTTACAGATGCAATTCCAACCGATATGGCCACCATCTATACGTCTATGAAGAATTGCCAGGCAATGACAAAATCTCTTGGACAAGCATTTTCGATTCAGACGATGGACCAGCAATTGTATGCAATTGCACAACAAGTGAAATGGTCTCGGTCAGCGGAACTCCATTCCCATTTTGTTCGACTAGGTGGGTTTCATACCATATGTTGTTACATCAATGCGATAGGAAGAGTATGGGGTGACGGTGGAATGAAAGATCTGCTTACAGACTCAAATGTATATGCTTCTTGTACAGTTGAGAGTATGCTGGCTGGAAAGCAGTATCGTAGAGGAGTTCGTGGGCTAACGCTAGCATACGAAGCGCTAATGACGGTACTTCTTGTGTCGTTTTTGTCTCACAGCGATAATAAAGAAGGTCTTGTTGCACAGATTCGAGAAACACTTTATAACGGTTCCGAAAAAACTTCAATTGATTCAGCAGATGACGTCAAAGCAATTGAAATTGCCATAGAAGACAACATTGCACAGGAGTTCTCAGAATGTCGTGCTTACGGCTGTTCAAAGTCTGCAACATTCAAGTTCTGGTTTATATTTCTAGAAGCAGTTCAGCTTATGTTACTCAATATTAGAGCAGAAAGACTGGGTGACTGGAAATTACATCTTGCGACGCAAGCAAGTATGCTGCCTTATTGCTTCAGCACCAACCATTCTAATTACGCAAGATGGTTACCTGTTTACCTTTTGAAAATGCTTGTAGATATACCAGAAGACATGGAATACAAGTTTTTACAAGGCCAGTTACTGCGAAAACGGAGCATTTAACGGTTTGTGGAGCGACATGGCAGTGGAAAAGACTGTTATTTGTGACTCTAAAAGTGCTAGTGGCATTATTGGTCTGAACAGACGAAAATCAGCACTTCTTCGTTGGTACCTAACACGACACATACTAGGGCTATATAGTACTGTTATCAAACACCGTGCTGAAATTGACAGTGATGATGGCAGTTCAACGGTGTCAAAGACTTCCCTCATCAAGCGTGTGACTTCGAATGTCAAATCCGTTTGAACTTGATTCCAGTAATGATTCTAAACTGGTTAATATATCAACTGGACTTCAAGCTAATGAACAGGTCAAGGAATCACTGCTGTCTGTAGTGTCAACAGGAAAAGACAGAATGGAGAGATTTGTTGGATCAACGCTGCAGACTGGCACCGACAGCTACTTCTTTTCTCCAATTCCAAGGACAAACTTAAGAACATTTTCGAACATGTCAGTCAGAACAACTGTAAACAGCACTTCAGGTGGAAAACGAAAGTGCAACATTAGACTACTATTTAGAAGAGCACTGTCACTTTCTAAGTTTCGAGAGGATATCAACATCGATACAATGTTGAGTCACCCGGTTGGCGCTGTCCCAGTCGCTCTGTTTCATGAGCATGGAATAATGAGAAAAACAGTAAAATCTGATCTGGCATCTTGTCTAGAGAGTTGTGTAGAGAAACACCATGACATTGAGCACCTTGATCCTGCGTCAACAGTAGTGATTCACGATGCCTTATCTGTGATACATACGATACCCATTGAATCAAATACTACATTTGATGATTTCAGTATTTCATATAGCAAGGCTTTGCTATCCTCTTTGACAACTGGAAACACAGTGATCGATGTCTTTGATCGATATGATAACGATACCTCTATCAAAGATTCGGAAAGAAGCAGCAGAAGAGGTAAACACCAGATGCATTCAAGACACTATAGTGTCACCGGAGGAAGACCAATACCGCCTTGGACAGAATGCATGTCTGTCAATGACAACAAATCGGCTCTTGTACAGTTTTGGGATATTCAGTATGTAAAAGTATATCACCACATCTAACTGAATGCCAAACTATTACATTAGCGGGATGCTTTAAAGAAACAACAAAAGTTGTATCCGTGACAAAAAATGCAATTACATTTAAACCAGAATTGAAAAGCAACCATGAAGAGGCTGATACGCGTATCATGTTCCACTTGAAAGCGGCAGATACTCAGTTCGGAGTTCAGGGTTTTAATGGAAATATTGTTATCAAGGCTAAGGATACTGATAGTCTAGTTCTTGCAATCCATTTCTATCCGTCATTGACAAACATAAATGAAGTTTGGTTTGCCACCGTTACAATAACGCGAACGTCGGATTCACAAAATGACGCAACAGCTTGATCCGTTCATGTCTCAAATCCTTCCTGCAGTTCATGCGCTGACCGGTTGCGACTCCTTTTCCTCGTTTTATGGAATTGGAAAGAAAACAATTTTCAATGTATTGAAGGAAAATGGCGCTTCTAAATTCAAAGATATAGCAGCCACGGGAGATGACGCAGACTACAACAGTGTTTCTGAAGCTAGGTCTTTAGTAGTCCTTTTGTATGACCCAAAACAACGATATGCAGAGTTTCACCATATTTTAGATAAACTACGAGTGAAGTTGTCGGATAAAAAGGATATCAGTTTAGCAAAGCTTCCACCATGTGAAGACAGTTTTAAGTTACATGTAAAACGAGCATCGTACCAAGCAAAAATATGGATGAATGCCGATAAAGCAGACCAAGAGCCAGTCCCCTCTTAGACATGGATGGGAAATTAGTGATAACGGATTGACACCGACGTATTTCCTCGGAGAAATGGCATCAGATCTTCTACACATCCTGCGTTTGCAGCTCAAAACGACCATGTTCAACAGCATCATGCGTTTGCATAAGAAACAACATATCGTGCATTGAACTTTGCAGTTGTGAAGCAGACGACGAAAACTGC
Organism: Cyrtodaria siliqua; assembly: GCA_037043455.1. NCBI lineage: Eukaryota > Metazoa > Mollusca > Bivalvia > Adapedonta > Hiatellidae > Cyrtodaria > Cyrtodaria siliqua. The sequence goes on along the minus strand of JAWPHD010001720.1, from coordinate 274,272 downwards.
TGCAACACAGCTAACACAAACGCACTTTATAACTAGGTGCCCAGTAAGAAAGATCAAAACACTTCATCAAAATGGAAAATAAGTATCACAGTTGACGATGCAACATTTATTCCTGCATACTAAGGCTGTTATTGGTGGGAATAAATGGACAAGTATATACTCCACACAATAAGCGTAAAAAGTAAACTAAGTATTAAAAGTAGGTATAGTAGTCGAAATGTCGCATTCACATTACCACAGAACACAGTCACCAAAAGCACACATTCCAATCAAGCAACAATTAAATCGGTAGAACCGATGGATGCTCTCAGAATAAAGGTATAGTTGTGAAATACAATCGGATAAATAATGTACAAGGAGTCGATCGGACAAGTTTTATTTTGAAAAACTAAAGTCTAAAGTAACTCAGCCAAAAATACAATCAAGCAGAATTTCCTGACATTATGTGCTACTAGACATCGTATTGATACTTCCTACCAAGTTTCCTGAAAAACAAGATGACAAATGTAGGAGTTGAGCGGAAATGCTTCACATTTGAAAAAAAATCAAAAGTCCCATAACTCCGCCAATAATCGTTTAACCGGAAGGTCACGACAATATGCGCTACTAGACATCATACTGATACTTCCTATGAAATGCTGTAACAATCGGATGACAAATGTAGGAGAAATTGAGCGGACAAGCTTTAGAATCGAAAAACTTCAAAGTCCCGTAACTCCACAAATATCATTCCACCGGAACGTCCTGATAATTTGCGCAACTAGACATCATACAGATACTTCAATATATACCCTACCCAGAGTTGTCGTTCCTTGCATACACATACATCTCTGTCAACGTGTCACCAAATACCAAGAATCTTGGCAAACGATGAAAAACGGTGGAAATGCAAAATTTCTTAACGACACTAATATTTTTATGAATTAACTTCATATGAAATGCTTATATTACAAAGAAAATAATTTTCGGCTTGAATGTTTTAAATATACAGTAAATTATGCTCAGGATTATATTGCGGTAGAATAAAGGTTTGTACATTGGCATATCACTCCGCCGTCAAAACTTTAAAATAGGCACCACCAAATCGTCCCCATAGCGTAACAGTACAGCGATTTGTTTACAAGCACTTTCCAATATCACATAAATCTTAACAACCTACTTAAATTAAAGTAGTAACCTATACTTTATATCAAAATGTAGATAATAATAAATACTGATAAAGGTGATCCTTTGGGAGCAACAAACACAATTAAGAGAATAAAGCAGCAGACTCGGTTTTATTGAGTCTGTTCATGATAAGTAATGAAAGAAGCAACACCTCTCACGCCCCCTAGCACCGGCTTAAGCGGTATTCTACTTCAAAGCCACCTATATTGGGCTCGCTGGTCCCAAAGGACCAGTAAAAATAACACTACTGATTCGCCGCCACACTGCACTAAACGAACGCTAGTGTGAATGTTAATACATACTGATAAAGGTGATCCTTTGGGAGCAACAAACACAATTAAGAGAATAAAGCAACAGACGCGGTTTTATTGAGTCTGTTCATGAGAAGTAATGAAAGCAGCAACACCTAGCACCGGCTTAAGCGGTATTCTAATTCAAAGCCACCTATATTGGGATCGCTGGTGCCAAAGGACCAGCGAGTCGTGTTTCCTTCGATTGTTTACATGTCAATTAACGGCCGATAGTTGGTGGTGTCACGGTGTTGAAGTTCTGTTGCTATTTGTATATTTTAGTTATGGTCATGTGACAAATTATCATGTGATCGCAGACTACTTTCTTAGACGTTGACAGTGGTCAATGTAATGGCCTCTGGGAGAGATTGATACTTCATGTGAAGTTTCATGAAAATCGGATGTAAAACGTAGGAGTTGAGCGGACAAGAAAGCAGGACGGACGACAATACGGATATACATACATACGGACATGATGGCAACTGAATGCTCCCCCGAGTATATAAAGACACGTATTAATGGTTGTGTTCTGTACATCCATGGCGGATATAACTTAAATAGATAACTCTGACGGGATAATATCTTCAAGTGATTTTATTTCGAATTAATAGAAGTTGTACTGAACACGCATCGAATACATGTTCCAGTTTTTGATATATAGACGGCATATGCGTACATGGGTGCGGCCAGAGTCTATCAAAGATGGTTATACTATATGTATGAAATAAGTGAAGTGACTAAGTGACAACTGACACGTCTTTCAAAACCATATCAAATTATAATTGATTTCCTGTCTTTACATATCCCGTTTGATTTAAACGATATAAACTGTTCTAATGCGTTTATATTTTTTGAACATTTTCTCTACTATTACGACATAACTGTACATTATTTTGTGTGATTCAACAAACGAAATAGTTCTAAAATACTGATTTCCATTTAAATGTTTTAATGGAAGCAATTCATCTCGCATATAATATGATATAGTTATAATAAACTTATAATAAACGCTAATAACAAACAGTAAGTGTACAGACAAACAATTTTCATCAGTCTTATTGATGTACGAGTGCTTTGGGGGTTACACCATTATTCATTTAAGAATTGTTTTTGTTTTAATCGGTTTCTTTCTAAACATGTTTTAGATGCAGATAGTAATCCATAATGTTTCATACTGTCTTTTGGTATCATTCCACCTGTGATTTACGATACACGCGAAGTTGCATTTTAGGTCATGTTTAAGTTTTATTATCTCCCTTTATGCATCTTTTTATCGCGTTTGTTTCTAACAACAAGTGACATTTAAGCAATCTTTTTCAACCGAAGGTTCCACTGAACAAATATCTAACACATTTGCCTGCAAAAAATAGAACTATAGATAGATTCTAAATCTCTATGGTGAGATGTATTGAAAACTTTTTTTTTTTTTTTTTTGAGGGTCATGTAATTGAATCGTTTAATGCCAAAAATCGTACCACTTTTCGCAAGTAATTTCAATGAATCCTTGTTGAAGAGGGTTTATACTTTCCAACGATACCAAATGTATCCATTTTCAAGGTGGTCCCAACAAATTTTAAAAAAACTGTCAGTTGTCGCTACAACACATTACTCCCCACTACATGGACAGGCAGTGACCCTATCATGGATAGGCAGTGGCCCCATTCTACTGGTCTACATGAAAAGGCAGTGGCCCCATTCTACTGGTCTACATGAATAGGCAGTGGCCCCATTCTACTGGTCTACATGAATAGGCAGTGGCCCCATGCTACTGGTCTACATGAATAGGCAGTGGCCCCATGCTACTGGTCTACATGAATAGGCAGTGGCCCCATTCTACTGGTCTACATGAATAGGCAGTGGCCCCATGCTACTGGTCTACATGAATAGGCAGTGGCCCCATTCTACTGGTCTACATGAATAGGCAGTGGCCCCATGCTACTGGTCTACATGAATAGGCAGTGGCCCCATTCTACTGGTCTACATGAATAGGCAGTGGCCCCATGCTACTGGTCTACATGAATAGGCAGTGGCCCCATTCTACTGGTCTACATGAATAGGCAGTGGCCCCATTCTACTGGTCTACATGAATAGGCAGTGGCCCCATTCTACTGGTCTACATGAATAGGCAGTGGCCCCATTCTACTGGTCTACATGAATAGGCAGTGGCCCCATGCTACTGGTCTACATGAATAGGCAGTAGCCCCATGCTACTGGTCTACATGAATAGGCAGTGGCCCCATTCTACTGGTCTACATGAATAGGCAGTGGCCCCATGCTACTGGTCTACATGAATAGGCAGTGGCCCCATTCTACTGGTCTACATGAATAGGCAGTGGCCCCATGCTACTGGTCTACATGAAGCGGCAGTGGCCCCATTCTACTGGTCTACATGAATAGGCAGTGGCCCCATGCTACTGGTCTACATGAATAGGCAGTGGCACCATTCTACTGGTCTACATGAATAGGCAGTGGCCCCATGCTACTGGTCTACATGAATAGGCAGTGGCCCCATTCTACTGGTCTACATGAATAGGCAGTGGCCCCATGCTACTGGTCTACATGAATAGGCAGTGGCCCCATTCTACTGGTCTACATGAATAGGCAGTGGCCCCATGCTACTGGTCTACATGAATAGGCAGTGGCCCCATTCTACTGGTCTACATGAATAGGCAGTGGCCCCATGCTACTGGTCTACATGAATAGGCAGTGGCACCATTCTACTGGTCTACATGAATAGGCAGTGGCCCCATGCTACTGGTCTACATGAATAGGCAGTGGCCCCATTCTACTGGTCTACATGAATAGGCAGTGGCCCCATGCTACTGGTCTACATGAATAGGCAGTGGCCCCATGCTACTGGTCTACATGAATAGGCAGTGGCCCCATTCTACTGGTCTACATGAATAGGCAGTGGCCCCATGCTACTGGTCTACATGAATAGGCAGTGGCCCCATGCTACTGGTCTACATGAATAGGCAGTGGCCCCATGCTACTGGTCTACATGAATAGGCAGTGGCCCCATGCTACTGGTCTACATGAATAGGCAGTGGCCCCATTCTACTGGTCTACATGAATAGGCAGTGGCCCCATGCTACTGGTCTACATGAATAGGCAGTGGCCCCATGCTACTGGTCTACATGAATAGGCAGTGGCCCCATTCTACTGGTCTACATGAATAGGCAGTGGCCCCATGCTACTGGTCTACATGAATAGGCAGTGGCCCCATGCTACTGGTCTACATGAATAGGCAGTGGCCCCATGCTACTGGTCTACATGAATAGGCAGTGGCCCCATGCTACTGGTCTACATGAATAGGCAGTGGCCCCATGCTACTGGTCTACATGAATAGGCAGTGGCACAATTTCTCCCCTCTACACAGATAGGCAGTGGCCCCATTCAACTGGTCTACATGAATAGGCATTGACCCTATTCCACCTCTCTACACAGATAGGCAGTGGCCCCATTCCACATCTCTCCATGGATAGGCAGTGGCCCATTCTACCCCTACATAGATAGGCAGTGGCCCCATTCTACACCTATACATGGATAGGCAGTGGCCCCATTCAACACTCTTTACACAGACAGGCAGTGGCCCTATTCTACCGTTCCACATATATAGCCACTGGACCCATTCTACCCCTATACATGGATAGGCATTGGCCTCATTCCACATCTCTACATGGATAGGCGGTGGCTGTATTCTACCCCTCTACATGGATAGGCTGTGGTCTCATTCCACACCTCAACATAGATAGGCAGTGGCCATTCCACCATACTACATGGATAGGCAGTGGCCCTATTCTAACCCTCTACATGGATAGACTGTGGTCTCATTCCACACCTCTACATAGATAGGCAGTGGCCCCATTCCACCCTACTACTGGATAGGCAGTGACCCTATTCTACACTACACGAATAGGCAGTGGCCCCATTCCACCCTACTACATGGATAGGCAGTGGCCCTATTCTAACCCTCTACATGGATAGGCAGTAGCCCCATTCCACTCCTCTACATGGATAGGCAGTGGTCCTATCCCACCCCTCTACATGGATAGGCAATGACCCTATTCTACCTCTCTACATGGATAGGCCGTGGCCCTATTTCACCCCTCTGCATGGATAGGCATGGATACGCAGTGGCCCCATTCTACCAGACTACTTGGATAGGCAATGGCCCTATTCGTCTCCTCTACATGGATAGGCAGTGGCCCTATTCCATCCCTCTACATGAATAGGCAGTGGCCCCATTCTACACCACTACTTGGACAGGCAGTGGCCCCATTCTACCCCCTTACTTAGATAGGCAATGGCCATATTCCTCCCCTTTACATGGATTGGCAATGAAAGTAATCTTGCCCCAGAACCACAATGGATGATTACTCAATACAAAGAATTCATCACAAACCAACCTTTAAGAACTGGCTTATGGCTCAAGATAAGGGAAAGGAGGTGTGTAAATGCCCTCTTCAACACGTCCAAATCCACACTGAGACTACTAAACATTGTCGACAAGGTTACCATAGTTTCATTGTCATCCGACTTCAATAGGATGGTATTTATAACCTCTGAAATTCAAGAAACCAGATAATTATATCTGTTCTCATCTACCCAGTCCAATATTTTCACATGTATTAAATCACATACATCAATGAACAGTCCTGTCATCTATGTTCAAACAATGCCCCCTTTTGTCCATAGATCAAGTTCCCACAAATATTAGGTATGAGCTCCATTGTGTTTACGAGTTGTTTGTGAGACTTCACATGCTTTTTTTTTTTTTTAATCTATTTTTAGCCGTGGTGGCCATTTTGAAATTCCGGCCGACCTGAAAGTTTGCTAGGATCAACTAGACATCAAAAGCAACATTTCTTTTAATTTTCATGAAAATCCTTCAAGTAATTTCAGAGGAGTAGTCAAGTTTTTATTATAAAACCCTATATAAACAAAGATGGCCACTGGCAGCCATGTTTAATGATGAATCAAAATGATTTTTTTCAACAAGGACCAACATCATGTCATGTTGATCATTTTAGAAAAGTCCCATATCAATATCACTTATAGTTTTTCAGAAGTAGGAGCTACAAACTTGTTTTTTAAAAATCTATTTTTAGCCGTGGTGACCATCTTGAAATTCCGGCCGACCTGATATTTTGCTAGGATCAATATGACATCAAGAAAACATTCCTGAGAAGTTTCACGAAAATCCATCAAGTAGTTTCAGAGGAGTAGTCGCTACAAGTTTTTACTAATAACTCTAGGTAAACAAAGATGGCCGCTGGCAGCCATGTTTAATGTTGAATCAAAATGATTTTCAATAAGGATCAACATCATGTCATGCTGATCATTTCAGAAAAAGTCCCATATCAATATCGCTTATAGTTTCAAAAAGTAGTCGCTACAGACTTGTTTTTTAAAAATCTATTTTTAGCCGTGGTGACCATCTTCAATTTCCAGCCGACGTGATATTTTACTAGGATCAATAGGACATCAAGAGCAACATTCCTGTGAAGTTTCATGAAAATCTATAAAGTAGTTTCAGAGGAGTAGCCGCTTCAAGTTTTTACTAAATAACTCTATGTAAACAAAGATGGGCAGCCATGTTTAATGTTGAATCGAAATGATTTTCGATAAGGATCAACATAATGTCATGCTGATCATTTTAGAAAAAAGTCCCATATCAATATCGCTTATAGTTTTCAAGAAGTAGTCACTACAAACTTGTTTTTTAAAAATCAATTTTTAGCCGTGGTGGCCATCTTGAATTTCCTACCGACCCGAATTTTTGCTAGGATCAACTAGACATCAAGAGCAACATTCTTGTCAAGTTTTATGAAATTCCATCAAGTAGTTTCAGAGAAGTAGTCGCCAAATGTTTTTCCTATATAACTCCAATCAAAATGAACTTTGGTTAGGACCAACTACATGTCGTGCCAGTCATTTTGGTAAAGGTTCCAATCAATATCCCTTATGTAGTAGTCGCCGCAAAATCGCATTTTTAAAATCTGTTTTTAGCTGTGGCGGCCATCTTAAATTTCCATCCGAAAGATTTTTTGCTAGGATCAACCAGACATCAATAACAACATTCATGTGAAGTTTCATGAAAATCCGTCTAGCAGTTTCAGAGGAGTAGTTGCCACAAAAAAAGTTTACGGACGGACGGACGTTCTAACAATTATAGTCTTAAGTGGCTAATTCAATGCAAAATTGATAGCCACATAAACCGAAATTAGCCACATAAATCCAAAATTGGACATGTTTTATGTGACTAATTACTTCCTAACCCTAATGACACAGAGTCCAAAGCACTAAGTGGCTAGACACCTAACTACCATTTTGTTTGCTTAGACAGACGGACAAACAACGGACGACGCACCACAGCATAAGCTTTGATCTGTCGAGCTAAAAGGTTTACGGACAAACGGATGGACGCACGGACTGACTGACGACAGACGCCGCACTACGGCAAAAGCTCTGTTGAGCTTTGATCAGTAGAGCTAACAAGAGATCTAAGAGGGCCTGTGGACGCTCTACTGGCTAAAGATAAAGTTTATGAACAAGGGGCCATAACTCAACAAGAGGCCCAAGAGGGCCTGTGGACGCTCTACTGGCTCTAGATAAAGTTTATGTATAAGGGGCCATAACTCTTTCAAATATCGTTCAACCAGAACATGGTGATGATATACGCAACTAGGCTTGGTACTGATTGTCCCTGACAAGTTTCGTTGAAATCCAGCCAGAGGTTCAGGAGAACTAGTCTGTACGAAGTTTGTGTATTAAAACCTTTAAGGGGTCATAACTCTGCCAAAATTCATTCAACCACAACACGGCAATGACAGGTACAACTAGGCTTGGTACTGATCATCCCCATCAAGATTCGTTGAAATCCAGCAAGGAATTCAGAAGAGACTAATCTGGACAACGTTTGGCTATTAAAACCTTTAAAGGGCCATAACTCTGCCAAAAATAATTCAACACGAATATGGCGACGATATGCACAACTAGGCTTGATACTGATCATCCTTGTCAAGTTTCGTTAAAATCCAGTCAGGGGTTCAGGAGAACTAGCCCGGAAAATGTTTGTGTATCAAAAACCTTTAAAGGGCCATAATTCCACCAAAAATCTGTTAACCAGAATGCCACGATGATATGCACAACTATGCTTGCTGCTGATCATCCCTGTAAAGTTTCATTGAAATGTGGGGAGGCGTTCAGGAGAACTAGTCCAGACAAAGTTTGTGTATTAAAACCTTTAAAGGGCCATAACTCTGCCAAAAATCATTCAACCGAAACACGGCAATGATTTGCACAACTAGACCTGATACTTATCATCCTTATCAAGTTGCGTTCAAATCCAGCCATGGGTTCAGGAGAACTAGTCCAGACAAAGTTTGTGTATTAAAACCTTTAAAGGGACTCCTCCAAAATCATTCAACTGGAACACAGTGACGATATGTACAACTAGGCTTGGTACTGATCATCCTTGAAAAGTTTCACTGAAATCTGGCCAAATGAAGGCCCTTTCTTCTTAATCAAGCCAAAATATAGCATATTTCAGAAAATCAAGGGCCATAACTCCGGTGTAAATGGTCCAATCTGGCTGTTTTGAAACTTGTTGGAGCTTTCATTGATAGTAACAATCTGGTAAAGTTCAGATGAAAAATGAAGGCCCTATCATAGTATTAACGAGGCAAAATATAGCATATTTAACTAAATCAAGGGCCATAACTCCGCTGTTTCTCGTCCGATCTGGTTGGTTTTCAAACTTGTCCGAGCTTTCATTTATATTAACAATCTGGTAAAGTTTGGTAAAGATCGGACGAAAAATCAAGACCCTATCGTAATAAACATTTTTTCAACTAAATCAAGGGCCATAACTCCACTGTTGCGGGTCCGATCTGGCTGGTTTTCGAACTTGTCCAAGCTTTCATTAATATTAACAATCTGGTAATGTTTGGTAAAGATCGGATGAAAAATGAAGGCCCTATCGTCTTAACGAGGCAAAATATAGAATTATTAACTAAATCAAGGGCTATAACTCTGCTGTTGCTGGTCCGAACTGGCTGGTTTTCGAACTTGTCCAAGCTTTCATTGATAGTAACAATCTGGTATGGTTTGGTAAAGATCGGATGAAAAATGGAGGCCCTATCGTCTTAACGAGGCAAAATATAGCATTTTTAACTAAACCAAGGGCCATAACTCCGCTGTTATTGGTCCGATCTGGCTGGTTTTTAAACTTGTCCAAGCTTTCATTGATATTAACAATCTGGTAAAGTTTGATAACGATCAGATGAAAAATGAGGGCCCTATCGCCTTAACGAGGCAACATATAGCATTTTTAACTAAGTCAAGGGCCATAACTCCGCTGTTACTGGTTCGATCTGGCTGGTTTTCGAACTTGTCCGAGCTATCATTGATATTAACAATCTGGTGAAGTTTGGTAAAGATCAGATGAGAAATGAAGGCCCTATCGTCTTAACGAGGCAACATATAGCATTTTTAACTAAGTCAAGGGCCATAACTCCGCTGTTACTGGTTCGATCTGGCTGGTTTTCGAACTTGTCCGAGCTTTCATTGATATTAACAACCTGTTAAAGTTTGTTAAAGATCGGATGAAAAATGAAGGCCCTATCGTCTTAACGAGACAAAAGTTAACGACGGACGACGGACGACGGACGGACGGAAGACGGACAACTCGCCATCCCATAAGCTCTGCTGGCCGTTGGCCAGTAGAGCTAAAAATCATTCAACCGGAAGTTGGCGATGACATTCACAACTAGGCTTGGTACTGATCATCCCTGCCAAGTTTCCGGAATTTGGCCAGAAGTTCAGGAGAACTAGTCTGTACAAAATTAGTGTATTCAAACCTTTAAGGGGTCTTAACTCTGCCAAAATTCATTCAACTGGAACATGGCAATGAAATGCGCAACTATGCTTGGTACTGATCATCCCTGTCAAGATTCATTGAAATCAAGTCATGGGATCAGGACAATTAGTCCAGAGAAAGTTTGTGTATTAAAACCTTAAAAGAGCCAAAAATCATTCAACCAAAACACGGCAATGACAGATGCTGCTAGGCTTGGTACTGATCATCCCCGCCAAGATTCATTGAAATCCGGCAAGGAATTCAGAAGAGACTAATCTGGACAAATATTGTGTATTAAAACCTTTAAAGGGCCATAACTCTGTCAAAAATTGTTCAACCGGAAAATGGTGATGATATGCACAACTAGGCTTGATACTGATCATCCTTGTCAAGTTTTGTTGAAATCTGACAAGGGGTTCAGGAGAACTAGGCTTGGTACTAATCATCCCTGCAAAGTTCCGCTGAGATCTGGCGAGGGGTTCATGAGAACTAGTCCAGACAAAGTTTGTGTATTAAAACCTTTAAAGGGCCATAACTCTGCCACAAATCATTCAATCGGAACACAGCGATGATATGCACAACTAGACCTGGAACTGATCATCCCTAAAAAGTTTCGTTTAAATCCGGCCAGGGGTTCAGGAGAACGAGTCAGGACAAAGTTTGTGTATTAAAATCTTTAAAGGGCCATAACTCCGCCAAAATTATTCAACCGGAACACCGTGACGAAGTGTGCAACTGGGCTTGGTACTGATCATTCCTGCAAAGTTTCACTGAAATCCGGCCAAACGAAGGCCCTTTCGTTTTAATGAGGCAAAATACAGCATTTTTTAACTAAATCAAGTGCCATAACTCCGGTGTTAATAATCCGATATTGTTTTTCGAACTTATCCAAGCTTTTACTGATAGTAACTATCTGGTAAAGTTTGATAAAGATCAGATGAAAAATGAAGGCCCTATCATGTTAACAAGGCCAAAATATAGCATATTTCTGAAAATCAAGGACCATAACTCTGGTGTAAATAGTCCAATCTGGCTGGTTTTCGGACTTGTCCAAGCTATAATTGATGTCAACAATTTGATAAAACGGATGAAAAATAAAGGCCCTATCGTCTTAACGAGGCAAAATATAGCATTTTTAACTAAATCAAGGGCCATAACTCCAGTACAAATGGTCCAATCTGGCTGGTTTTTGCTTGTCTGAGCTTTCATCGATATTAACAATCTGGTAAAGTTTGGTCAAGATCGGATGAAAAATGAAGGCCCTATTGTCTTAACAAGGCAAAATATAGCATTTTTAACTAAATCAAGGACCACAACTCCAGTGTTACTGGTAGATCTGGCTGGTTTTCAAACTTGTCCGAGCTTTCATTGATATTAACAATCTGGTAAAGTTTGGTTAAGATCAGATAAAAAATGAAGGCCCTATCGTCTTAACGAGTTAAAAGTTAACGGACGACAGACGACGGACGACGGACAACTCGCCATCCCATAAGCTCTGCTGGCCCTTGGCCAGTAGCGCTTAAAACTAGAAGGGTGTCCCACAGATCACTTGTGTCGAAATGCCATGTGCTTATTTCAGCAAGGACAATCTATATAGTTGGAAGACAATGGGTGCAATCTTTCATGATTATGGAACAGATTTTATTTTTCTAATGTCGACGATTTATGAAAAAGGGCATAACTAAAAACTGACTAATTGGTAATAAAGAACTGATTAATGTTTTATGACCATAGATCATTATTTGGCCATGTTATGAGCTAGGTTAGGTTGCAGGTTAAAATTCTATGAAAAGGGGCATAACTTGAAATGGAAGTCAAGATTTATTGGACAGGTGGAACAACATTCCTTGAGGTAAGATGAAGATGTGTGTTAAGTTTCATGAACAAATGTCAAATACTTTTCAAGTTATGGCCACAGCTAGGTTGCAGGTTAAAGTGTGACGGACGACAGAAAAAGTGATCCCTAAGTGTCTGCCATGCTTAGCAGGCAACACAATAATAATTATTTGTCCAGAAAAGCTCACAATTAATTGTTTTACAGTAATACAAATTCGCAAAAATGAATATAATTTGCAAGTCATCGGATATTCATTAAAGCAAGTTTTAATGTATAAAATGGTCCAATTATGATGCCTACCCAACATGACCTTATCCACAAGAACACTAGCAGTCTTCCTGACACCAGTCACATCTCTGGCTTTGGTCTCAGAGAAACCAAGAATCATCAGTTCTGCCAACATGCCTACAAACAAATAACAAACTAGAACTATCACCAAAGGTGATGAATACCCCCGTTTAAATCAAACAAAGGGCCAAAATTCTGTAATAAATTAGGCAATAAACAGTGGGTGCTGTTGAGGGGCATAAGGTCATCAGTTGTTTGGTGTATATGAAGTTTGGGAACAACCCACAAAACTGTTTGAGAAATTCAAGTAATGAAAATGTGCTACGGGACGCGACGAGATTAGACAAAATGCGACGTGACGGGACAGAACAAAACTGTGTTACTGAATGCAACGGGACATTAAGCAGAACGGGATTCCTATATAGTCCCCACTTCTCTATGTGAAAGCGGGGCCAATAACCGGTCACATGATCTTTACGAGTATTGGCGATTGCTTTCTATAGAAATATATATTAGGGAAAAAAATGGAACGGTACCGGCTTCCGACCTTCCCCCTGATTTTCTTTCCTGTTTATGATGACGTAACGAACGTTACATGACGTCACTTTTTTAAACCATACTGTAACGTCACAACGAATGTAAATAAACAGCGGATTTGAACAGATACTCAGTAAAGGTAAACACTTTATCTTAATATTACAATCGTAACGCTTGATTTCGTAACGCTTGATTATGTGTTCAGTATGTCATATTATTTTTAAAAGCTTAATCATTAAGAATAACCGATATTTAAACATTTTTCCCCTGGTAATATGGTGCACTCTGAGTTTTGGGCGACACTTTTGGGGATAAAAAGATAAAAGGTTTTCGGTCGGAGTTTGCAGTGCCTTCAAGGTCTCACTAAACAGTTATTTCCCTTGCCAGTCAGGGTAGGAACTTTCTGGAGCTTAAAAAAAAGATCTGTGTTATTCGGTTCTTGCTTATTTGTTAAAGGGACACACGGCAATCTTGAAGTTTTTGAAATGGGATTCTCGATTTACATATCCAGTATCGTTTTTACTTTTACCCTGGTTACATTTAAATAAATCAAATTTTAAGTATTCACTATTTCGTCTTATTAGATTATAAGTTTTAATATATTACTGGTGCAATAATATCCAAAATTAATAATAAGTAATAACAAATGACTTAATACAATTCTTACAATTACCATTAATGATTAAACAAATGCAATTTATGTAGAAAAACTAACGGGACGCCGCTAGTTTTAAAACAAGAGGCCCAAGAGGGCCTGTGGACGCTCTACTGGCTAATATGGCTCTTATGACATCAATGAAGCGAGTGACTATCGTCTTAAAGAGGCAAACTATAGCATTTTTAACTATATCAAGAGCAGTAACTCTGTGATTACTGGTCCGATCTGGCTGGTTTTCCAAGTTGGCTAGTAGAGATAATAAAAATATAAAAAAAAAATTAAAAAAATTAAAAAAAATAATTAAAAAATAAAATAAAAAAAATATATATATATATATATATATATATTTAAAATAAAAAAATTAAAAAAAAAAAAAAATTAAAAAAAAAAAAATTAAAAAAAAAATATGAAAAAAAAAAATAATAAAAAAAAAATAAAATAAAAAAATAAAAAATAAAGAAATTAAAAAATTTAAAACAAGCATTGATGTAAAACTGTGACCCCCGGGGCGGGGCCAGATGTGACCCCAGGGTTAGCATTTGAACAAAATTGGTAAAGGACCATAAGCTTATAGCAACAGCAAAATATTAAACCTCTGGCTCTTGCAGTTTCAGAGAAGAAGATTTTAAGTTTTTCCCTATACATGTCTATGTAAAACATGTGACCCTTGGGGCGTGACCAAATGTGACCCCAGGGTCACCATTTGAACAAACTTAGTAAAGGACCATAAGCTTATAATAATTGTAAAATATCAAACCTCTGGCTCTTGTAGTTTCCGAGAAGAAGGTTTTTAAAAAAGTAATCCTATATAAGTCTATGTAAAACTGTGACCCTCGGGGCGGGGACAAATTTGACCCCAGGGTCACCATTTGAACAAACTTAGTAGAGGACCATAAGCTGATGCTACATGTAATACATGAGAGCTCTGTGCCTTGTGGTTTCAGAGAAGAAGATTTTTTAAACTTTTTTCCTATATGTCTATATGAAAAACATGCAAAACCTCAATATACAAACTTTGGACCCCCGAGGCATGGCCATTTTTGACCCCGGGGACTTTATTTGAACAAACTTGATAGTCTAGGCGTTGACGATCATTTTAAAAGAAAAACTGTTGAAATCTGTCAAGCGGTTCTGGAGAAGAAGATTTTTTAAGGTTTCGACCATATATGGTAATGGCAGCCATCTTGGATGTAGCGCTGACCTAATTTTAACAAATCTAAAAAGCATTCATCTAAGGATCATCCATTTGAAGTTTGGTCAAAATTAGCCAAGTGGTTTCTGACGAGAAGTCGTTTGAAGAATTCCCTATACATGTCTATGTAAAACATGTGACCCTTGGGGCGGGGCCAAATGTGACCCTAAGGTCACCATTTGAACAAACTTGGTAAAGGACCATAAGCTTATAGTAAATGCAAAATATCAAACCTCTGGCTGTTGTAGTTTCCGAGAAGAAGATTTAAAAAAAAAAATCCTATATAAGTCTATGTAAAACTGTGACCCCCGGGGCGGGGACAAATTTGACCCCAGGGTCACCATTTGAACAAACTTAGTAGAGGACCATAAGCTGATGCTACATGTAATACATGAGCGCTCTGTGCCTTGTGGTTTCAGAGAAGAAGATTTTTTAAAGTTTTTTCCTATCTGTCTGTATGAAAAACATGCAAAACCTCAATATACAAACTTTGGACCCCCGGGGCACGGCCATTTTTGACCCCAGGGACTTTATTTGAACAATCTTGATAGTCTAGCCGTTGGCGATCATTTTAAAAGAAAAACTGTTGAAATCTGTCCAGCGGTTCTGGAGAAGAAGATTTTTTAAGGTTTCGACCATATATGGTAATGGCAGCCATCTTGGATGTAGCGCTGACCTAATTTTAACAAATCTAAAAAGCATTCATCTAAGGATCATCCATGTGAAGTTTGGTCAAAATTAGCCAAGCGGTTTCTGAGGAGAAGTCGTTTGAAGAAAAGTTAACGGACGGCGGACGACGGACGGACGACGGAAGATGGACAACACACCATCCCATAAGCTCTGCTGGCCCTTGGCCAGTAGAGCTAAAAATCAAGATTGCCATGTGTCCCTTTAAAATGTGCAAATATTTTCTCTTTTTTTGTTGCAGGTGACAAGAATGGGACAAGTTCATGATTTCATACAGGTTAGGATATGCCTGAATGTTTCTGAGCCCAGATCTGAGAATCTAATACTGGGTAGTGATACATTTGAAAATGTCAGTGAAATGGAAAAATTCAAGAGGGTCTCTTCAAACTATTGATATTAAAAAAAAGCAAATTGGTTAACCCCGTGATTTTTGTTGGATATTTCGTGCAACAGACATCAAGTTTCACAAAGAAAATATTTTTAAGAAAATTCATTAAGTTCTATAGTGGTCCAGAGGGGTCCTGCTACAGATGCAGAGCTATGTAAAATTAACTGTGTTGTGAGACGTAAAAGCAGCTACGCCACTAGAAACATTTTTTTTTTTAGAAAACGTAAAAATCTAGGCCTAACTATGTGTACAATATGTTATATCTATTTGGAAATGTGTAATTTGGCTCATCGGTTCAACTGAAATTAATTTAATTCACATTATATACTGTATATGATAAAAATAACATTGTAACGGTTTAATAATGAGAAAATGGGTATATATATATATGAGAAAATGCGTATATATATGATAAAAAGATTAAAACATGGGTGATGCGTTATTGGCCGTCATATCGGCTCTCGAAAAATATCAGCCCTCAGGCTAAAGCATTCGGGCCGATATTGGGGTCTCAAGCCGATATGACTGGCAATAATGCATCACCCATGTATTAATCTCTAAGTATTGTCAGCGACTGCCATGTTGCCATGTATTGTCATCTATTATTGTGTGTTGTTGTGTTTTGTTGAGTAGTGCCATGTATTGTTGTGTAGTGTCATGTACTGCCGCACATTGTAGTGTGTGTCATGTAGTGTCATGTAGTGTCATGTATTGTCAGTTGTTTTTGGTTTGAATGGTGTTTTACATCATATTTAGCACGTCAGGCCATAAATGATGATCATTTTTTTTGTGATAGGAGGCAGGCCACACCATTTTTCCAGGGTAGAACCAGTACTGTATAACTACCTCGAACCCACAGCGGTGGGAGGCGAGAACGTTTTAGAGACAGCGGCTTTACTATCCCGGCCACGGAGGCGCTTGTGTTTTGTCGTGTAGTGTCATGTATTGTTGTTTTGTCATGTTGATGTGAATTGTCATCATGTAGTGTTCATGTAGGGTCATGTATTGTAGTGGATTGTCATGTTGTTGTGAGGTGTTCGTGTACCGTCATGTATTTTTCATGCAGTTTTGTGTATTGTCATGTAATGCCAGGTCTTGTTATGTAATGCCACGTCTTGTCATATTTTCATGTATACTCATGTAATGTCTTGTATTGCAATGTAGGTCATGTATTGTCATTCACTGTCGTGTATTGTTGTTTAATGTCGTGTATGGTTGTGTAGTGCCATGTATTGTTCTGTATTTTCATACTGTATAATCATGTACTGTCATATATTATCACGCACTGCCATGTATTGTCATGCATTGTTGTGTATCAGCATGAATTATTATGTAGTCATACTGTATAATCATGTATTGTCATATATAATCATTTATTGTCATGTTTTGTAATGTATTGCCACATACTGTCATGCATTGCTGTGTATTGTCATGTAGTGTTGTGTATGTCACATATTGTCATGTGTTGTTGTGTAGTGTCATGTAGTGTTGTGTATGTCACGTATTGTCATGTGTTGTTGTGTAGTGTCATGTAGTGTTGTGTATGTCACGTATTGTCATGTGTTGTTGTGTACTGTCATGTTTTGTTATGCATTGTATGTTTTGTTATGCATTGTCACGTTTTGTCATGCATTGTCAAGTATTGTCATGTATTGTAGTGTATTGTTATGTAGTGTCATGTATCGTCATGTAGTGTGATGTATTGTCATGTATTGTAGTATATTGTCATGTATTGTAATACAATGTTAGGTATTGTCATCTAGTGTCATGCATTGTCATGCAGTGTCATGTATTGTAGTGTATTGTAGTGTAGTTTTAGGTAGTGTCATGTGTTGCAGTGTATTGTTATGTATTGTCATGTATTGTAATACAGTGTTATGTAGTGTCATGCATTGTGTAGTGTCATGTATTGCAGTGTATTGTTATGTATTGTCATGTATTGTAATGCAGTGTTATGTATTGCCATGTAGTGTAATGTATTGTCATGTAGTGTTATGTATTGTCATTTAGTGTCATATATTGTAATGCAGTGTTATGTATTGCCATGTAGTGTTATGTATTGTCATGTATTGTAATGTAGTGTTATGTATTGTCATGTATTGTCATAAAGTGCCATGTATTGTCATGTAGGGGCATATATTTCCATGTAGTGTCATGTATTGTCATGTATTGTATTATGTATTGTAGTTTTTTTTCATGTAGTGTCATGTATTGTCATATAGTCTCATGTATTGTAGTGTATCATTATGTATTGTCATGTATTGTTGTGTCTTGTCATTTAGTGGCATGTATTGCAGTGTATTGGTATGTATTGTCATGCAGCGTCATGTATTGTGTAGTGTCATGTAGGCATGTAGTGTCATGTATTGTCATGCAGCGTCATGTATTGTGTAGTGTCATGTAGGCATGTAGTGTCATGTATTGCAGTGTATTGGTATGTATTGTCATGTAGCATCATGTATTGTGTAGTGTCATGTAGGCATGTAGTGTCATGTATTGTCATGTATTGTCATGTATTGTCATGTATTGCAGCATATTGTTCAGTATTGTTTGTGTAGTGTCATGTTTTGCAATGTATTGTTATGCATTGCCATATATAGTTGTGTCATATATTGGCCTGTATTTCACTGTAGTGTTGTGTATTGTTATGTATTTTCATGTAGTGCCATGTATTATAGTGTATTGTCATGTTCGTTGTGTAGTGTTGAGTTATGTAATGTTTTTGTTATTATTGTGTATTGTCATGTAATGGCAAGTACTGCCATGTTGTGTCGTATATTGTTGTGTATTGTCATGTATTGTTGTGTATTGTTAAGTATCATTGTGTATTGTCATGTAAAGGCAAGTACTGCAATGTTGTGTCATATATTGTTGTGTATTGTCATGTATTGTTATGTATCGTTGTATATTGTTATGTACTGTCATGTATTGTTGTGTATTGTCATGTATCATTGTGTATTGTTATGTACTATCATGTATTGTCATGTATTACTGCTGAACCTGAGAAACAGTCTGTGCCAGCTGGATCTGTTGAAAGTTGACTTATCTGGTCTGTGAATGAGGCAGCAAATTCATTGTGTTCCTGTTTGCTGAAATATCATATACATAAAATGAAATAATTTTACTCTGCACACAATTCGTTCATGTTTTGTAAGAAATGGTTTCTATATTTATTTGACAAACACAAAGATTAATTTAAATCCTTTTCAAAGTCAATCTTTGTTTGAAATTGTCCAATCGTACAAGATTTATTTTTTCAAAGAATAGTGAATTGAATTGAATTGGGGTTTTAAGGCGCACCAACACATGAAAAGGTTATATGGCGCCTAACAGGCATGAACATGCCAGGCTCATCTTCCATGTACATCGAGACAAAATATGGAAAATGGACCTAGAACCTTCTCACCCTGAACGGCAGAGTTGCTGCAAATTCTATCGTAGAAACTCCATTTACACTGGAGCCACGTTATTGTTTTTCTGCCACTGCTCTTTGATGCGAGCGAGATAGCACCTAAAACAATGCAGGGATCATGATGAAGACCTTTAATGGACATGAGCAAAAAATGATAAAATTAACATGAAAATGGGGGGATTCTACCCCTCTGCCTACCCCTCCAAAGGGATCTGCAGTGGCCCTATTCTTTGCCCCGTGACCAAACCTGGCCCCCGAGAAACACATGGGGACAAAGAATAGTGAAAGAAACAGATTTGTACCGGGTAATCAATATTACACTACCAATTTAGCCACACATAAGTATCATGATTCAAATAGGATACTAGGATACGTATTGTATGATACTTATATTAAAGGACCAGTACATGATTCCCATAGGATACCTACTGTATGATACGTATATAAAGGAGCAGTACATGATTCCCATAGGATACCTACTGTATGATACTTATACAAAAGGAACAGTACATGATTCTCATAGGATACCTACTGTATGATACTTATACAAAAGGAACAGTACATGATTCCCATAGGATACCTACTGTATGATACTTATATAAAGGAGCAGTACATGATTCCCATAGGATACCTACTGTATGATACTTATACAAAAGGAGCAGTACATGATTCTCATAGGATACCTACTGTATGATACTTATACAAAAGGAACAGTACATGATTCCCATAGGATACCTACTGTATGATACTTATACAAAAGGAACAGTACATGATTCTCATAGGATACCTACTGTATGATTCTTATATAAAGGAGCAGTACATGATTCCCATAGGATACCTACTGTATGATACTTATACAAAAGGAACAGTACATGATTCTCATAGGATACCTACTGTATGATACTTATATAAAGGAGCAGTACATGATTCTCATAGGATACCTACTGTATGATACTTATATAAAAGGAGCAGTACATGATTCCCATAGGATACCTACTGTATGATACTTATATAAAGGAGCAGTACATGATTCTCATAGGATACCTACTGTATGATACTTATATAAAGGAGCAGTACATGATTCTCATAGGATACCTACTGTATGATACTTATACAAAAGGAACAGTACATGATTCTCATAGGATACCTACTGTATGATTCTTATATAAAGGAGCAGTACATGATTCCCATAGGATACCTACTGTACGATACTTATACAAAAGGAGCAGTACATGATTCCCATAGGATACCTACTGTATGATACTTATATAAAGGAGCAGTACATGATTCTCATAGGATACCTACTGTATGATACTTATACAAAAGGAACAGTACATGATTCCCATAGGATACCTACTGTATGATACTTATATAAAGGAACAGTACATGATTCCCATAGGATACCTACTGTATGATACTTATATAAAGGAACTGTACATGATTCCCATAGGATACCTACTGTATGATACTTATATAAAGGAGCAGTACATGATTCTCATAGGATACTTACTGTATGATACTTATATAAAGGAGCAGTACATGATTCCCATAGGATACCTACTGTATGATACTTATACAAAAGGAACAGTACATGATTCTCATAGGATACCTACTGTATGATACTTATATTAAAGGAGCAGTACATGATTCCCATAGGATACCTACTGTATGATACTTATACAAAAGGAACAGTACATGATTCTCATAGGATACCTACTGTATGATACTTATACAAAAGGAACAGTACATGATTCTCATAGGATTCCTACTGTATGATACTTATATTAAAGGAGCAGTACATGATTCCCATAGGATACCTACTGTATGATACTTATACAAAAGGAACAGTACATGATTCTCATAGGATACCTACTGTATGATACTTATACAAAAGGAACAGTACATGATTCTCATAGGATTCCTACTGTATGATACTTATACAAAAGGAACAGTACATGATTCTCATAGGATACCTACTGTATGATACTTATACAAAAGGAACAGTACATGATTCTCAAAGGATGATACTTATACAAAAGGAACAGTACATGATTCTCATAGGATTCCTACTGTACGCCACTTATACAAAAGGAGCAGTACATGATTCTCATAGGATTCCTACTGTATGATACTTATATAAAAGGAGCAGTACATGATTCTCATAGGATTCCTACTCTATAATACTTATACAAAAGGAACAGTACATGATTCTCATAGGATTCCTACTGTACGACACTTATACAAAAGGAGCAGTACATGATTCTCATAGAATACCTACTGTATGATACTTATATAAAAAGACAAGTACATGATTCTCATAGGATACCTACTGTATGATACTTATATAAAAGGAGCAGTACATGATTCTCATAGGATTCCTACTGTATGATACTTATATAAAAGGAGCAGTACATGATTCCCATAGATTCCTACTGTACGATACTTATACAAAAGGAGCAGTACATGATTCTCATAGGATACCTACTGTATGATACATATACAAAAGGAGCAGTACATGATTCTCATAGGATTCCTATTGTATGATACTTATATAAAAGGAGCAGTACACTTATACAAAAGGAGCAGTACATGATTCCGATAGGATTCCTACTGTACGACACTTATACAAAAGGAGCAGTACATGATTCTCATAGGATTCCTACTGTATGATACTTATATAAAAGGAACAGTACATGATTCCCATAGGATTCCTATTGTATGATACTTATATAAAGGAGCAGTACATGGTTCTCATAGGATTCCTACTGTATGATACTTATATAAAGGAGCAGTACATGATTCCCATAGGATACCTACTGTATGATACTTATATTAAAGGAGCAGTACATGATTCTCATAGGATACCTACTGTATGATACTTATATTAAAGGAGCAGTACATGATTCCCATAGGATACCTACTGTATGATACTTATATAAAAGCAGCAGTACATGATTCTCATAGGATACCTACTGTATGTTTCTTATACAAAAGGAGCAGTACATGATTCCCATAGGATACCTACTGTATGATACTTATATTAAAGGAGCAGTACATGATTCTCATAGGATACCTACTGTATGATACTTATATAAAGGAGCAGTACATGATTCCCATAGGATACCTACTGTACGATACTTATATAAAGGAGCAGTACATGATTCTCATAGGATACCTACTGTATGATACTTATATATAGGAGCAGTACATGATTCCCATAGGATTCCTACTGTATGATACTTATATAAAGGAGCAGTACATGATTCTCATAGGATACCTACTGTATGATACTTATATAAAGGAGCAGTACATGATTCTCATAGGATACCTACTGTATGATACTTATATAAAGGAGCAGTACATGATTCTCATAGGATACCTACTGTATGATTCTTATACAAAAGGAACAGTACATGATTCTCATAGGATACCTACTGTATGATACTTATATAAAAGGAGCAGTACATGATTCTCATAGGATACCTACTGTATGATACTTATATAAAGGAGCAGTACATGATTCTCATAGGATACCTACTGTATGATACTTATACAAAAGGAACAGTACATGATTCTCATAGGATACCTACTGTATGATACTTATATAAAAGGAACTGTACATGATTCTCATAGGATACCTACTGTATGATACTTATATTAAAGGAGCAGTACATGATTGCCATAGGATACCTACTGTATGATACTTATATAAAGGAGCAGTACATGATTCTCATAGGATTCCTACTGTATGATACTTATATAAAGGACCAGTACATGATTCCCAAAGGATACCTACTGTATGATACTTATACAAAAGGAACAGTACATGATTCTCATAGGATACCTACTGTATGATACTTATACAAAAGGAACAGTACATGATTCTCATAGGATACCTACTGTATGATACTTATATTAAAGGAGCAGTACATGATTCCCATAGGATACCTACTGTATGATACTTTTACAAAAGGAACAGTACATGATTCTCATAGGATACCTACTGTATGATACTTATATAAAGGACCAGTACATGATTCCCATAGGATACCTACTGTATGATACTTATATAAAGGAGCAGTACATGATTCTCATAGGATTCCTACTGTATGATACTTATACAAAAGGAACAGTACATGATTCTCATAGGATACCTACTGTATGATACTTATATAAAGGAGCAGTACATGATTCTCATAGGATTCCTACTGTATGATACTTATACAAAAGGAACAGTACATGATTCTCATAGGATACCTACTGTATGATACTTATATAAAGGAGCAGTACATGATTCTCATAGGATTCCTACTGTATGATACTTATACAAAAGGAACAGTACATGATTCTCATAGGATACCTACTGTATGATACTTATACAAAAGGAACAGTACATGATTCTCATAGGATACCTACTGTATGATACTTATATTAAAGGAGCAGTACATGATTCCCATAGGATACCTACTGTATGATACTTATACAAAAGGAACAGTACATGATTCTCATAGGATTCCTACTGTACGACACTTATACAAAAGGAGCAGTACATGATTCTCATAGGATTCCTACTGTATGATACTTATACAAAAGGAACAGTACATGATTCTCATAGGATACCTACTGTATGATACTTATACAAAAGGAACAGTACATGATTCCCATAGGATACCTACTGTATGATACTTATATAAAGGAGCAGTACATGATTCCCATAGGATACCTACTGTATGATACTTATATAAAGGAGCAGTACATGATTCTCATAGGATACCTACTGTATGATACTTATACAAAAGGAACAGTACATAAATTCTCATATGATACCTACTGTATGATACTTATATAAAAAGACAAGTACATGATTCTCATAGGATACCTACTGTATGATACTTATATAAAAGGAGCAGTACATGATTCTCATAGGATTCCTACTGTATGATACTTATATAAAAGGAGCAGTACATGATTCTCATAGGATTCCTACTGTATGATACTTATATAAAAGGAGCAGTACATGATTCCCATAGATTCCTACTGTACGATACTTATACAAAAGGAGCAGTACATGATTCTCATAGGATACCTTCTGTATGATACATATACAAAAGGAGCAGTACATGATTCTCATAGGATACCTACTGTACGAAATTTATACAAAAGGAGCAGTACATGATTCCCATAGGATTCCTACTGTATGATACTTATATTAAAGGAGCAGTACATGATTCTCATAGGATTCCTACTGTACGACACTTATACAAAAGGAGCAGTACATGATTTCCATAGAATTCCTACTGTATGATACTTATACAAAAGGAACAGTACATGATTTCCATAGAATTCCTACTGTATGATACTTATACAAAAGGAACAGTACATGATTCCCATAGGATTCCTACTGTACGATACTTATATAAAAGCAGCAGTACATGATTCTCATAGGATACCTACTGTATGATACTTATATTAAAGGAACAGTACATGATTCCCATAGAATACCTACTGTATGATACTTATATAAAAGGAACAGTACATGATTCCGATAGGATTCCTACTGTACGACACTTATACAAAAGGAGCAGTACATATTCTCATAGGATTCCTACTGTATGATACTTATATAAAAGGAACAGTACATGATTCCCATAGGATTCCTACTGTACGACACTTATACAAAAGGAGCAGTACATGATTCTCATAGGATTCCTACTGTATGATACTTATATAAAGGAGCAGTACATGATTCTCATAGGATTCCTACTGTATGATACTTATATAAAAGGAACAGTACATGATTCCCATAGGATTCCTATTGTATGATACTTATATAAAGGAGCAGTACATGGTTCTCATAGGATTCCTACTGTATGATACCTATATAAAGGAGCAGTACATGATTCTCATAGGATTCCTACGGTATGATACTTATATAAAAGGAGCAGTACATGATTCACATAGAATACCTACTGTATGATACTTATATAAAAGGAGCAGTACATGATTCCCATAGGATACCTACTGTATGATACTTATACAAAAGGAACAGTATATGATTCTCAAAGGATGATACTTATACAAAAGGAACAGTACATGATTCTCATAGGATTCCTACTGTACGCCACTTATACAAAAGGAGCAGTACATGATTCTCATAGGATTCCTACTGTATGATACTTATATAAAAGGAGCAGTACATGATTCTCATAGGATTCCTACTGTACGACACTTATACAAAAGGAGCAGTACATGATTTCCATAGAATTCCTACTGTATGATACTTATACAAAAGGAGCAGTACATGATTCCCATAGGATTCCTACTGTACGATACTTATATAAAAGCAGCAGTACATGATTCTCATAGGATACCTACTGTATGATACTTATATTAAAGGAACAGTACATGATTCCCATAGGATACCTACTGTATGATACTTATATAAAAGGAACAGTACATGATTCCGATAGGATTCCTACTGTACGACACTTATACAAAAGGAGCAGCACATGATTCTCATCGGATTCCTACTGTATGATACTTATATAAAAGGAACAGTACATGATTCCCATAGGATTCCTACTGTACGACACTTATACAAAAGGAGCAGTACATGATTCCCATAGGATTCCTACTGTATGATACTTATATAAAGGAGCAGTACATGATTCTCATAGGATTCCTACTGTATGATACTAATATAAAGGAGCAGTACATGATTCCGATAGGATTCCTACTGTACGACACTTATACAAAAGGAGCAGTACATGATTCTCATAGGATTCCTACTGTATGATACTTATATAAAAGGAACAGTACATGATTCCCATAGGATTCCTATTGTATGATACTTATATAAAGAAGCAGTACATGGTTCTCATAGGATTCCTATTGTATGATACTTATATAAAGGAGCAGTACCTGGTTCTCATAGGATACCTACTGTATGATACTTATATAAAAGGAGCAGTACATGATTCACATAGAATACCTACTGTATGATACTTATATAAAAGGAGCAGTACATGATTCCCATAGGATACCTACTGTATGATACTTATACAAAAGGAACAGTACATGATTCTCAAAGGATGATACTTATACAAAAGGAACAGTACATGATTCTCATAGGATTCCTACTGTACGCCACTTATACAAAAGGAGCAGTACATGATTCTCATAGGATTCCTACTGTATGATACTTATATAAAAGGAGCAGTACATGATTCTCATAGGATTCCTACTCTATAATACTTATACAAAAGGAACAGTACATGATTCTCATAGAATACCTACTGTATGATACTTATATAAAGGAGCAGTACATGATTCCCATAGGATACCTACTGTATGATACTTTTACAAAAGGAACAGTACATGATTCTCATAGGATACCTACTGTATGATACTTATATAAAGGACCAGTACATGATTCCCATAGGATACCTACTGTATGATACTTATATAAAGGAGCAGTACATGATTCTCATAGGATTCCTACTGTATGATACTTATACAAAAGGAACAGTACATGATTCTCATAGGATACCTACTGTATGATACTTATATAAAGGAGCAGTACATGATTCTCATAGGATTCCTACTGTATGATACTTATACAAAAGGAACAGTACATGATTCTCATAGGATACCTACTGTATGATACTTATATAAAGGAGCAGTACATGATTCTCATAGGATTCCTACTGTATGATACTTATACAAAAGGAACAGTACATGATTCTCATAGGATACCTACTGTATGATACTTATACAAAAGGAACAGTACATGATTCTCATAGGATACCTACTGTATGATACTTATATTAAAGGAGCAGTACATGATTCCCATAGGATACCTACTGTATGATACTTATACAAAAGGAACAGTACATGATTCTCATAGGATTCCTACTGTACGACACTTATACAAAAGGAGCAGTACATGATTCTCATAGGATTCCTACTGTATGATACTTATACAAAAGGAACAGTACATGATTCTCATAGGATACCTACTGTATGATACTTATACAAAAGGAACAGTACATGATTCCCATAGGATACCTACTGTATGATACTTATATAAAGGAGCAGTACATGATTCCCATAGGATACCTACTGTATGATACTTATATAAAGGAGCAGTACATGATTCTCATAGGATACCTACTGTATGATACTTATACAAAAGGAACAGTACATAAATTCTCATATGATACCTACTGTATGATACTTATATAAAAAGACAAGTACATGATTCTCATAGGATACCTACTGTATGATACTTATATAAAAGGAGCAGTACATGATTCTCATAGGATTCCTACTGTATGATACTTATATAAAAGGAGCAGTACATGATTCTCATAGGATTCCTACTGTATGATACTTATATAAAAGGAGCAGTACATGATTCCCATAGATTCCTACTGTACGATACTTATACAAAAGGAGCAGTACATGATTCTCATAGGATACCTTCTGTATGATACATATACAAAAGGAGCAGTACATGATTCTCATAGGATACCTACTGTACGAAATTTATACAAAAGGAGCAGTACATGATTCCCATAGGATTCCTACTGTATGATACTTATATTAAAGGAGCAGTACATGATTCTCATAGGATTCCTACTGTACGACACTTATACAAAAGGAGCAGTACATGATTTCCATAGAATTCCTACTGTATGATACTTATACAAAAGGAACAGTACATGATTTCCATAGAATTCCTACTGTATGATACTTATACAAAAGGAACAGTACATGATTCCCATAGGATTCCTACTGTACGATACTTATATAAAAGCAGCAGTACATGATTCTCATAGGATACCTACTGTATGATACTTATATTAAAGGAACAGTACATGATTCCCATAGAATACCTACTGTATGATACTTATATAAAAGGAACAGTACATGATTCCGATAGGATTCCTACTGTACGACACTTATACAAAAGGAGCAGTACATATTCTCATAGGATTCCTACTGTATGATACTTATATAAAAGGAACAGTACATGATTCCCATAGGATTCCTACTGTACGACACTTATACAAAAGGAGCAGTACATGATTCTCATAGGATTCCTACTGTATGATACTTATATAAAGGAGCAGTACATGATTCTCATAGGATTCCTACTGTATGATACTTATATAAAAGGAACAGTACATGATTCCCATAGGATTCCTATTGTATGATACTTATATAAAGGAGCAGTACATGGTTCTCATAGGATTCCTACTGTATGATACCTATATAAAGGAGCAGTACATGATTCTCATAGGATTCCTACGGTATGATACTTATATAAAAGGAGCAGTACATGATTCACATAGAATACCTACTGTATGATACTTATATAAAAGGAGCAGTACATGATTCCCATAGGATACCTACTGTATGATACTTATACAAAAGGAACAGTATATGATTCTCAAAGGATGATACTTATACAAAAGGAACAGTACATGATTCTCATAGGATTCCTACTGTACGCCACTTATACAAAAGGAGCAGTACATGATTCTCATAGGATTCCTACTGTATGATACTTATATAAAAGGAGCAGTACATGATTCTCATAGGATTCCTACTGTACGACACTTATACAAAAGGAGCAGTACATGATTTCCATAGAATTCCTACTGTATGATACTTATACAAAAGGAGCAGTACATGATTCCCATAGGATTCCTACTGTACGATACTTATATAAAAGCAGCAGTACATGATTCTCATAGGATACCTACTGTATGATACTTATATTAAAGGAACAGTACATGATTCCCATAGGATACCTACTGTATGATACTTATATAAAAGGAACAGTACATGATTCCGATAGGATTCCTACTGTACGACACTTATACAAAAGGAGCAGCACATGATTCTCATCGGATTCCTACTGTATGATACTTATATAAAAGGAACAGTACATGATTCCCATAGGATTCCTACTGTACGACACTTATACAAAAGGAGCAGTACATGATTCCCATAGGATTCCTACTGTATGATACTTATATAAAGGAGCAGTACATGATTCTCATAGGATTCCTACTGTATGATACTAATATAAAGGAGCAGTACATGATTCCGATAGGATTCCTACTGTACGACACTTATACAAAAGGAGCAGTACATGATTCTCATAGGATTCCTACTGTATGATACTTATATAAAAGGAACAGTACATGATTCCCATAGGATTCCTATTGTATGATACTTATATAAAGAAGCAGTACATGGTTCTCATAGGATTCCTATTGTATGATACTTATATAAAGGAGCAGTACCTGGTTCTCATAGGATACCTACTGTATGATACTTATATAAAAGGAGCAGTACATGATTCACATAGAATACCTACTGTATGATACTTATATAAAAGGAGCAGTACATGATTCCCATAGGATACCTACTGTATGATACTTATACAAAAGGAACAGTACATGATTCTCAAAGGATGATACTTATACAAAAGGAACAGTACATGATTCTCATAGGATTCCTACTGTACGCCACTTATACAAAAGGAGCAGTACATGATTCTCATAGGATTCCTACTGTATGATACTTATATAAAAGGAGCAGTACATGATTCTCATAGGATTCCTACTCTATAATACTTATACAAAAGGAACAGTACATGATTCTCATAGAATACCTACTGTATGATACTTATATAAAGGAGCAGTACATGATTCCCATAGGATACCTACTCTATGATACTTATACAAAAGGAACAGTACATGATTCTCATAGGATACCTACTGTATGATACTTATATTAAGGAGCAGTACATGATTCTCATAGGATACCTACTGTATGATACTTATACAAAAGGAGCAGTACATGATTCTCATAGGATACCTACTGTGAGATACTTATATAAAAGCAGCAGTACATGATTCTCATAGGATACCTACTGTATGATACTTATATTAAAGGAACAGTACATGATTCTCATAGGATTCCTACTGTATGATACTAATATAAAGGAGCAGTACATGATTCCGATAGGATTCCTACTGTACGACACTTATACAAAAGGAGCAGTACATGTTTCTCATAGGATTCCTACTGTATGATACTTATATAAAAGGAACAGTACATGATTCCCATAGGATTCCTATTGTATGATACTTATATAAAGGAGCAGTACATGATTCTCATAGGATTCCTACTGTATGATACTTATATTAAAGGAACAGTACATGATTCCCATAGGATACCTATTGTATGATACTTATACAAAAGGAGCAGTACATGATTCCCATAGGATACCTATTGTATGATACTTATAAAAAGGAGCAGTACATGATTCCCATAGGATACCTATTGTATGATACTTATACAAAAGTAGCAGTACATGATTCCCATAGGATACCTACTGTATGATACTTATATTAAAGGAGCAGTACATGATTCCCATAGGATTCCTACTGTATGATACTTATACAAAAGGAACAGTACATGATTCCCATAGGATACCTACTGTATGATACTTATATAAAAGGAGCAGTACATGATTCCCATAGGATACCTACTGTATGATACTTATACAACAGGAACAGTACATGATTCTCATAGGATGATACTTATACAAAAGGAACAGTACATGATTCTCATAGTATTCCTACTGTACGACACTTATACAAAAGGAGCAGTACATGATTCTCATAGGATACCTACTGTATGATACTTATATTAAAGGAACAGTACATGATTCCCATAGGATTCCTACTGTATGATACTTATACAAAAGGAGCAGTACATGATTCTCATAGGATACCTACTGTATGATACTTATACAAAAGGAGCAGTACATGATTCTCATAGGATACCTACTGTACGATACTTATACAAAAGGAGCAGTACATGATTCCCATAGGATTCCTACTGTATGATACCTATACAAA
The DNA here is from genome assembly GCA_037043455.1 of Cyrtodaria siliqua. NCBI lineage: Eukaryota > Metazoa > Mollusca > Bivalvia > Adapedonta > Hiatellidae > Cyrtodaria > Cyrtodaria siliqua. The sequence goes on along the minus strand of JAWPHD010001720.1, from coordinate 243,011 downwards.
AGGAGCAGTACATGATTCCCATAGGATATCTACTGTATGATACTTATTCAAAAGGAGCAGTAGATGATTCCCATAGGATACCTACTGTACGATACTTATATAAAGGAGCAGTACATGATTCCCATAGGATACCTATTGTATGATACTTATACAAAAGGAGCAGTAAATGATTCCCATAGGATACTTATTGTATGATACTTATATTAAAGGAACAGTACATGATTCCCATAGGATTCCTACTGTATGATACTTATACAAAAGGAGCAGTACATGATTCTCATAGGATACCTACTGTATGATACTTATATTAAAGGAACAGTACATGATTCCCATAGGATTCCTACTGTATGATACTTATACAAAAGGAGCAGTACATTATTCTCATAGGATACCTACTGTATGATACTTATACAAAAGGAGCAGTACATGATTTTCATAGGATACCTACTGTACGATACTTATACAAAAGGAGCAGTACATGATTCCCATAGGATACCTACTGTATGATACTTATACAAAAGGAGCAGTACATGATTCTCATAGGATACCTACTGTATGATACTTATACAAAAGGAGCAGTACATGATTCCCATAGGATACCTACTGTACGATACTTATATAAAGGAGCAGTACATGATTCCCATAGGATACCTATTGTATGATACTTATATAAAAGGAGCAGTACATGATTCTCATAGGATACCTACTGTATGATACTTATATTAAAGGAGCAGTACATGATTCCCATAGGATACCTACTGTATGATACTTATACAAAAGGAGCAGTACATGATTCTCATAGGATACCTACCGTATGATACTTATATAAAGGAGCAGTACATAATTCCCATAGGATACCTACTGTATGATACTTATACAAAAGGAGCAGTACATGATTCCCATAGGATACCTACCGTATGATACTTATATAAAGGAGCAGTACATAATTCCCATAGGATACCTACTGTATGATACTTATACAAAAGGAACAGTACATGATTCTCATAGGATTCCTACTGTATGATACTTATATAAAAGGAGCAGTACATGATTCCCATAGGATACCTACTGTATGATACTTATACAAAAGGAACAGTACATGATTCTCATAGGATGATACTTATACAAAAGGAACAGTACATGATTCTCATAGGATTCTTCTGTACGACACTTATACAAAAGCAACAGTACATGATTCCCATAGGATACCTACTGTACGATACTTATACAAAAGCAACAGTACATGATTCCCATAGGATACCTACTGTACGATACTTATACAAAAGGAGCAGTACATGATTCCCATAGGATTCATACTGTACGATACTTATATAAAAGCAACAGTACATGATTCCCATAGGATACCTACTGTACGATACTTATACAAAAGCAACAGTACATGATTCCCATAGGATACCTACTGTACGATACTTATACAAAAGCAACAGTACATGATTCCCATAGGATACCTACTGTACGATACTTATACAAAAGGAGCAGTACATGATTCCCATAGGATACCTACTGTACGATACTTATACAAAAGGAGCAGTACATGATTCCCATAGGATACCTACTGTATGATACTTATATAAAAGGAGCAGTACATGATTCCCATAGGATACCTACTGTATGATACTTATACAACAGGAACAGTACATGATTCTCATAGGATAATACTTATACAAAAGGAACAGTACATGATTCTCATAGGATTCCTACTGTACGACACTTATACAAAAGGAGCAGTACATGATTCTCATAGGATACCTACTGTATGATACTTATATTAAAGGAACAGTACATGATTCCCATAGGATTCCTACTGTATGATACTTATACAAAAGGAGCAGTACATGATTCTCATAGGATACCTACTGTATGATACTTATACAAAAGGAGCAGTACATGATTCTCATAGGATACCTACTGTACGATACTTATACAAAAGGAGCAGTACATGATTCCCATAGGATTCCTACTGTATGATACCTATACAAAAGGAGCAGTACATGATTCCCATAGGATTCCTACTGTACGATACTTATACAAAAGGAGCAGTACATGATTCTCATAGGACAACTACTGTATGATACTTATACAAAAGGAGCAGTACATGATTCCCATAGGATTCCTACTGTACGATACTTATACAAAAGGAGCAGTACATGATTCCCATAGGATACCTACTGTACGATACTTATACAAAAGGAACAGTACATGATTCCCATAGGATATCTACTGTATGATACTTATTCAAAAGGAGCAGTAGATGATTCCCATAGGATACCTACTGTACGATACTTATATAAAGGAGCAGTACATGATTCCCATAGGATACCTATTGTATGATACTTATACAAAAGGAGCAGTAAATGATTCCCATAGGATACCTATTGTATGATACTTATATTAAAGGAACAGTACATGATTCCCATAGGATTCCTACTGTATGATACTTATACAAAAGGAGCAGTACATGATTCTCATAGGATACCTACTGTATGATACTTATATTAAAGGAACAGTACATGATTCCCATAGGATTCCTACTGTATGAAACTTATACAAAAGGAGCAGTACATTATTCTCATAGGATACCTACTGTATGATACTTATACAAAAGGAGCAGTACATGATTTTCATAGGATACCTACTGTACGATACTTATACAAAAGGAGCAGTACATGATTCCCATAGGATACCTACTGTATGATACTTATACAAAAGGAGCAGTACATGATTCTCATAGGATACCTACTGTATGATACTTATACAAAAGGAGCAGTACATGATTCCCATAGGATACCTACTGTATGATACTTATATAAAGGAGCAGTACATGATTCCCATAGGATACCTATTGTATGATACTTATATAAAAGGAGCAGTACATGATTCTCATAGGATACCTACTGTATGATACTTATATTAAAGGAGCAGTACATGATTCCCATAGGATACCTACTGTATGATACTTATACAAAAGGAGCAGTACATGATTCTCATAGGATACCTACCGTATGATACTTATATAAAGGAGCAGTACATAATTCCCATAGGATACCTACTGTATGATACTTATACAAAAGGAGCAGTACATGATTCCCATAGGATACCTACCGTATGATACTTATATAAAGGAGCAGTACATAATTCCCATAGGATACCTACTGTATGATACTTATACAAAAGGAACAGTACATGATTCTCATAGGATTCCTACTGTATGATACTTATATAAAAGGAGCAGTACATGATTCCCATAGGATACCTACTGTATGATACTTATACAAAAGGAACAGTACATGATTCTCATAGGATGATACTTATACAAAAGGAACAGTACATGATTCTCATAGGATTCTTCTGTACGACACTTATACAAAAGCAACAGTACATGATTCCCATAGGATACCTACTGTACGATACTTATACAAAAGCAACAGTACATGATTCCCATAGGATACCTACTGTACGATACTTATACAAAAGCAACAGTACATGATTCCCATAGGATACCTACTGTACGATACTTATACAAAAGGAGCAGTACATGATTCTCATAGGATACCTACTGTATGATACTTATACAAAAGGAGCAGTACATGATTCCCATAGGATTCATACTGTACGATACTTATATAAAAGCAACAGTACATGATTCCCATAGGATACCTACTGTACGATACTTATACAAAAGCAACAGTACATGATTCCCATAGGATACCTACTGTACGATACTTATACAAAAGCAACAGTACATGATTCCCATAGGATACCTACTGTACGATACTTATACAAAAGGAGCAGTACATGATTCCCATAGGATACCTACTGTACGATACTTATACAAAAGGAGCAGTACATGATTCCCATAGGATACCTACTGTATGATACTTATACAAAAGGAGCAGTACATGATTCCCATAGGATTCATACTGTACGATACTTATATAAAAGCAACAGTACATGATTCCCATAGGATACCTACTGTACGATACTTATACAAAAGCAACAGTACATGATTCCCATAGGATACCTACTGTACGATACTTATACAAAAGCAACAGTACATGATTCCCATAGGATACCTACTGTACGATACTTATACAAAAGCAACAGTACATGATTCCCATAGGATACCTACTGTACGATACTTATACAAAAGGAGCAGTACATGATTCCCATAGGATACCTACTGCACGATACTTATACAAAAGGAGCAGTACATGATTCCCATAGGATACCTACTGTACGATACTTATACAAAAGGAGCAGTACATGATTCCCATAGGATTCATACTGTACGATACTTATATAAAAGCAACAGTACATGATTCCCATAGGATACCTACTGTACGATACTTATACAAAAGCAACAGTACATGATTCCCATAGGATACCTACTGTAGGATACTTATACAAAAGCAACAGTACATGATTCCCATAGGATACCTACTGTACGATACTTATACAAAAGGAGCAGTACATGATTCCCATAGGATACCTACTGTACGATACTTATACAAAAGGAGCAGTACATGATTCCCATAGGATACCTACTGTACGATACTTATACAAAAGGAGCAGTACATGATTCCCATAGGATACCTACTGTACGATACTTATACAAAAGGAGCAGTACATGATTCCCATAGGATACCTACTGTACGATACTTATACAAAAGGAGCAGTACATGATTCCCATAGGATACCTACTGTATGATACTTATACAAAAGGAGCAGTACATGATTCCCATAGGATACCTACTGTACGATACTTATACAAAAGCAACAGTACATGATTCCCATAGGATACCTACTGTATGATACTTATACAAAAGGAGCAGTACATGATTCCCATAGGATACCTACTGTACGATACTTATACAAAAGGAGCAGTACATGATTCCCATAGGATACCTACTGTATGATACTTATATAAAGGAGCAGAACATGATTCGCATAATCATGAAACCTTCAACATAAGAATCATAGGTCTATGATATGAAAATCATACAGAAGTTGAAAAAATGTGTTTTAAAAACTTACTTTTATGAATTTATTTTCATATGAAAATTATATGAGTCGTAGTCATATGATATAAATATCATATCATATGAATCGTTTTATACGAGAATTGTATGTAGATGTTTGTTATATATGACAAAATGGTCTATGTACATCTAAATCACCAAGGTATATTACACGTTGCTATGAAACTGAACACATGCCAGATATACCAACCTTTGAATGAACTTCTCCAGACTTAATACACCTTCCTTGTGAAGAGTCAATAACAACTCTACAGGAAGTGATGTCTGTTTACAAAGTAAGTGACACAACTGCGACTGATCAACACTCCCCTTCAGCATCAAATGTTTGAGCATGTGTATTGTAGCTTGAACCTCATCCTAAAAAATAATGGCTCTAAATGCAACATTCTGTGTATAACAAGCAAATTCAGTGAACATATATACCCATCTGTGGGGCAGTTGGGCTGAGGGATGAATTGTTTTGGCCTAAAATTCCAAAGGCTAGATTAGAGGTGACAGGCAGGGGGGAAAACAGCGTTTTCACCCTTTTCAGAATGGTACCAATACCCGTTCAAGTGGAAAAATTTGAGTTGTTTTGTCTTAAATTGAGGATGTTTCACACTATAAAACAAAAGCATTACTGTATGCTTAAATACTTTGCAAACACATTACCATGTACACATGCGCAGCAGTCTAATGAATTTATTTGTTTTAGTTCAAAATTTAAACGGCTTTCATTTTTCGGGAATTTTTACACCAGATTTGGGAAAAAACATACTGCAATCTGGAAAAAACACATACTTTTTTGCAATTGGAAATGGGTCCTTCTATTGGTACCACATACATGAGGAAAAATGCTGGAAAAAAAAAGTGTTCAGACTGAACAGGAATTAGTGTAATGTGAATTCAGGAAATCATAGAAATTGCGAAACCACAGACCTAATAACAAATAGATTGGACACTATGAAAATTGTGTAAATTTCAAGTGGCACAGTTCGAAAATTTCACAAAATATTTCCCAACTTTAAACACACATATAATGAAGAGTTTTATAGATACAAGTTTCATTCAAGCCAAATACCATCAGAAATTTAATTTTCTTTCCAATGATAGTATTTTGTTTTCTCTTACATTGAGAGCAAAAAAGGAGTTTGATGGATACTTTGACTATGTCAAAACATTGATTTTTAAGAGAAAAGCGAAAAAAGATGACATTTTAAACTTTAAACATTATTTATACAATTTCTTATTTTGAAAATAAATATAAATTATTATAATACCATTTTGCTATTCACTATGAATCTTTTGGATGTATTCTTATCAAAATCGGTGAATAATTGAAAGAGAAGACAGAAGGAAAAGTTAAGGTGCCACGTGATATTTTGGTTACTTTATTGGTTAAGATAGGAAGTTTCCTATCTGTTTATTAATATGTCTGTGGCGAAACCCAGTGAAATAAAGATATAAGATACAAACATCAATTTCCTGCAAATAAAAGACAACACTGATATGTTAGTTACAATTTCAAGGAGAAACTGTTTCATGATCTAGTGTTTTTAGTAAAATGTTGACGCGTCTCATTTATTCACAGTTGCCGCGTCTCATGTATTCACAGTTCAGTGAGTTGCCCTGTCACAGTAAAATTTTTGTTCGTCCCAACAAATTGTATTGTATAGTGGATTAAGGCTACAGCGTAATGGCATAATCTTGAACTCTGTGGTAACTTCAAAAATATCACAGTACCTTTTGTGTCTGCTGGAGTAGCTGCCCTTTGCTACTCTTCATCACAGATATCAGTTTAGAGGAACACTGATCTGCTCCGTGTTGTCCAACGGGCGATCTTAACACATGGGCACCAGAATTTAGTAATGGTATGCATGTTAATTCTGAAAGAAAAAATCATGTGTTTATATACTTCTGCAACAGACCTTTACACTCTGCTCAAAATACAGACAAATGGCATTCAGTAATTTAGCAGAGTACAGGAAATTACTTAATTCTAAAGCTATGAAGGTGAGATTCAAGACTTATTTCATGACTTCAAAGGAAAAATAAGGGCAGAATTCAGCTAAATGGTGTGTACCGTATTTGTCGGGGTATAGCGCGCATGCGCATATAACGCGCACCCCGACTTTGGGCCTGAAATCCTTGGAAAAAAAACTTTTTTTTATGTATTGTAGCGTAAACCGCGCATTAAAAACATGTGTTTTCAATTTCAGGAGAGCAGAGCGCCATTTTGAAGCATTGATCAAAGAGGAAATGTAAAACGAATTTTGATTTGCTAAAACGAAGCTGCATGTTAGACTGTGTTTTTTTGCACAAGTGTAAATAAACTTGTACTGTTGAGTGTACTTTTGTTGTTTACTCAAGTTTCAATAAAATAAAAAAAACACGCCCGTGTTCAACTTTTATTACGATCATATTATATTTAATATTTTTGATTGACAATTAAAACAGATTATTCTTTCGAATAAATATGTGCTGGCCCTGAAAAGGACCGTTTTGTTCTGCTAACCCTTAAAGTTTTATATATGTTTGCTTAGAAAACAAATTCGAAGCGAGGTTCAGTCTCGAAATCATCAACACTACAAACAGAAGTAACTAACTATAGTAATACTATGTATCTAAATTTGTAGCATGAAACATAAAGCCTAAACCGGAAACGAAATGAAACGTATGTAGTACGTTTCTATATAAACTCAGTGAATAATTTTGAAAATCCTCTATCACTAACAATGTTCTAAGTAAAAATTCAAGAAGTTTCAATGTAAATGTTGCTCTCAGAGTTTTATATGTGCATTAGATAACTAAACTAATGCGTAACTTTTCTTTTATTAGATGTAAGAGTCTTTTATTAGACAAATCTTATCAAAAACGAAAATATTTGTGTAGTAGGGATATTCCCGAACCTGTACACTCGCCTCTGGATAAGAATAGATTCTAAAAATAGACTTTTGTGATTTGGACAAAAAAACAACATCAAGCAGTCTAAGCTGTTGCACCCTGATAATAATCAGAGAGCAAACGTATAGAGTATAAGACTGCTGTAAACCTAAACCCCAAACACTAAACCCTACTCGTAGATATTTAAAGTTCCATAGTTAAAAATAGAAGTAAAAATTAAATTCACACCAGTAGACCGGTAGACAAAAGACGTCTATCCCGGTCGAGTGTCACATGTTTGTTTAAAAATTAGTTATCATTGTTTGCGGTCAGTTAACAAAAACCAAACACTTCACACTTAACACGTTTTCCCAATCAAATGAACCCTTGAACCAATTTAGGAATAATCATGATTCTACGTTGTCGAAATTCAGAAATTCTGGAATCAACTTTAACAAATAAGTAAGGGGGTCGTTGTTTAGTAGAAATAATTATTATACATACAATTCTATTGTATTCTATTAATAAAATATGCACTAAACCAGTCTGCGCGTTCGGAAAACCCCAGCCTCGTTTTCATTTCAAAATGCCGATTGATGTAAACAATTGTATTTTTCAACATTTCAATGGTATTTTCTCAACAATAATCAACATAAAACATGGTAAAGTTTGATTTTATTATTTTTATTGATAATAAGCATATAGCATACAACGCATATTATTGAAACAATAGAAACAAGCCAACTTTTGTTCGATTCAATCTCTGTAGTAAACGGCCGGTCTTGCGACTTTTGAAAACCACAAAACTTCTCGTCTTGGCTGAAAAAAAAGAGTAAATCATTACTTGTTGCTTAAACCGCGCACCCCAACTTCAGCCACAGAATCTGGGTAAAAAAGTGTGCGCTATACCCCGACAAATACGGTAAGTGTTTTAAGAATTGAGCTAAACAAATGTCGAACTGAGGAAGTCCATTAAATAAATGAAACATAACCCGTACCATCACAACTGGGAACTTTTGCGCAATTTTTCTTACAATTGGGATTAATTAATATCATAATTGTATTTTAATACTGTTTACAGTATACCAAGGTCACAAGAGGCATTTAAAAGCATTTCGTACTCAATACTTGTCACCCTTTTTTTTCCCGGTCAAATGGGCATTTTTTTCCTCAAAATTTGGGCAAATATACATGTTTTGTCATTGGAAATATGACCGAATAACACTACCTGGTGACCTACTTTTGGTATTGATGTGTAATAGTATCTCTGAAATTGAGCTTAAAACATAACTGTTGACTAGAATAAATTCATAAAGTAGGTCAAGGTCAGTCACATTTTCCTGTCATCTCATTTACAGTACATGTCAGACAATCTCCTTTACCTGTAAGACAATCTCATCTACCTGTTGGACAATCTAATTAACTGGTAAGACAATCTAATTAACTGGTAAGACAATCTTATTTGCATGTCAGACAATCTCCTTTACCTATTAGACAATCTCATTTACCTGTTAGATAATCTCATTTACATGTCAGGCAATCTCATTTACCTGTCAGACAATCCCATTTACCTGTCAGACAATCCCATTTACCTGTCAGACAATCTCCTTTACATGTCAGACAATCTCACTTACCTGTTACACAATCTCATTTACCTGTGAGACAATATAATGTGCATGTCAAAAAAATCTCATTAACATATTAGACAATCTCATAACATATCTCATTTACGGTACATGTCAGACAATCTCCTTTACCTGTAAGACAATCTCATCTACCTGTTGGACAATCTAATTAACTGGTAAGACAATCTAATTAACTGGTAAGACAATCTTATTTGCATGTCAGACAATCTCCTTTACCTATTAGACAATCTCATTTACCTGTTAGATAATCTCATTTACATGTCAGGCAATCTCATTTACCTGTCAGACAATCCCATTTACCTGTCAGACAATCCCATTTACCTGTCAGACAATCTCCTTTACATGTCAGACAATCTCACTTACCTGTTACACAATAACATTTACCTGTGAGACAATATAATGTGCATGTCAAAAAAATCTCATTAACATATTAGACAATCTCATAACATATCTCATTTACGGTACATGTCAGACAATCTCATTTACCTGTTAGACAATCTAATTAACTGGTAAGACAATCTTATTTACATGTCAGTCAATCTTATTTACATGTCAGTCAATCTCATTTACCTGTAAGACAATCTCATTTACCTGTGAGACAATCTAATGTGCATGTCAAAAAAATCTCATTAACATATTAGACAATCTCATAACATATCTCATTTACGGTACATGTCAGACAATCTCATTTACCTGTTAGACAATCTAATTAACTGGTAAGACAATCTTATTTACATGTCAGTCAATCTTATTTACATGTCAGTCAATCTCATTTACCTGTAAGACAATCTCATTTACCTGTAAGACAATCCCATTTACCTGTAAGACAATCTAATTTACCTTTTAGACAATCTCATTAATTGGTAAGTCTATCCGATTTACCTGCAGGTCAATCTCATTTATATGACAGAAAATCTCATTAACCTATCAGACAATCTCATTTACCAGCAGGACAATCCCATTTACCCATCAGAAAATTGCGTTTACCTGTCAGACAATCTCATTTACTTGTTAGACAATCCCAATTACCTGTAAGACAACCTCATTTACATGTCAGACAATCTCATTTACCTGTCAGACATCCAATTTACCTGTAAGACAATCCTATTTACCTGTCAGTCTCATTTACATGTCAGACAATCACCTTTACCTGTTAGACAACCTCATTTACACATCAGACAATCTCATTTACCCGTCAGACAATTCCATTTACCCGTCAGACAATTCCATTTATCTGTCAATCTCATTTACATGTCAGACAATCTCATTCAGACAATCTCATTAACCTGTTAAGACACTCTCAGTAACCTGCTAGACAATCTCATTTATGTGTCAGACAATCCCATTTACCTGTTAGACAAACTCATTTACCTGTCAGACAAACTCATTTACCTGTCAATCTCATTTACCTGTTAGACAAACTCATTTACCTGTCAGACAATGTCATTTACCTGCTAGACAATCTCATTTATGAGTCAGACAATCTCTTTACCTGTTAGACAACCCCATTTACCTGTAAATCCCATTTACCTGTCAGACAATCCCATATACATGTACCTGTCAGACATCCCATTTACCTGTCAGACAATCCCATTTACCTGTCAGTCTCATTTACCTGTTAGATAACCTCATTTACATGTCAGACAATCTCATGTACCTGTTAGACAATCCTATTTACCTGTCAATCTCATTTACCTGTTAGACAATCTCACTTACCTACTAGACCATCTCATTTCCCTGTTAGACAATCTCATTTACCTGTTAAGTTCTTGATAAAACACTCTTCACCATTGCTGTTTTTCAGTGTTGTAACCTGCAACATGCAAATTAGCACATAAATGTAATGAAAGTAATCGGTTGATAAACAGCAGACTTTGGTTAAAACAAATAAGAACGTTCCCGCTAATGCCATGATATAAACAGAACCATTCAATACATATACATACATACACATCTATAGGTACATACCTCATCCAGAATTGTGTCGATGCGTTGATTATGGGATATGAGACGAAATACAGTGTCCCGCAGCAAATCCTGACTGTTTTCTGACATGTCTTCACTATTATATTAATTCTTGACATTCATGTTACTGAAATGATTTTGGATACATATATATATATATATATCAGGGGAAGAAATATATTTTACTTTAGGACGAGTGGCATTGACATGTTACTCGTCCTTATAGGATGTTTACTCGTCCTGCTCTGATTGTAAAAGTTCATAAGTCAAAGCAGTCAGATACCGTCATTTAACACAATTATATATAAATAAAACAAAGGAAAATATCATAATGTGTTGTCTTTTCTTTATATAAATCAATGAAAATTATGAAACTTTGACCAGTATTATAGATGACTATATTCATATTCTACAGTTCACTACAGCCTGATCATGGCCATTACAGTTACTCTGGCATGGTATACATGGTATATATTTCCCCCTTTTCCTGTGAAAAAATCCCCTTTTAAAAAAACACGCACTTTTTTAGTAGAAAATATTTAACTCCAATACAGGAAAACAGCATACTTTTGCAATTCCCCTTCCTTCCTAAAGCTGACAAATTCCCTTAAAGATTTCACGGGTGAAAGTGTTATTTGTATAACATCAAATACCATAACGTGCGCGCTCCGTGAAATTAGAACGGGAGCCGCATTTTAGTATGTCCCAAAACGGAAATGCGTCATTTCCCAATATCCGGTTGTCTTAAATTGCAATATATCGGTGAATAAACAGAGTTGCGACTATTTACTGCATTTAATCGCTTAATAAACTATTAAGAACTATTTTCTTTGTTTTTGTTTTCTACTGAAATGTTACTCGTCCTCTCGGACGACCGATTCATGGGTTTCACTCGTCCGGATTGGAAATTCACTCGTCAATACGAGCGGACGAGTGGAATTTTCGTGCCCTGTATATATACTAATAAATGAGTATAGCGTTTCACCTACGATTACAAAAACAAGAATAATTTCCATTATAATTTGGTAAAAATTCAATATCATTTGCTTAAGATAATACATCACAGGGCCTTTTTAATTTTCTTAAATGGGGCCACAATTCGGATTTTCCAATTTTGAAAAGCTCTATGTTTTCCCATTTCTTGCAAATCAATTACCAATCAAAAACAAGAAACGTCACTGTAAGTGACAAATGCCCCAAAGTGGTTTGTGAATATATGAATATGTTTATGCACACTGGTGAAAATTTCTGCCAGGTTATATGAAAGTCTCTCAACCAATGCCAAACGTGTACACCGGACACAACTAATATGACTTCATTCAAATGCAGGGTCATAAGGCAGGGGTTTTTTTTGGCTGTTTTATAGCCGAAATTCGGTCATATTCCCAATACCAAAACATATCTTTTTTTCCCAATTAAGAGGAAAAATTTCCCAATTTCAATTTTTTTTTTTTAAGGGTGCCAATCCAATGATTGAGGTTCAAAAGCTTAAATAAATGCTTCTGTTTATCTTGGTGTACAGAAAACAGTATTAAAGATTAATTATGAAAGGAATGCTTTACTTTTTTTTCCCGAATTTTATCAAAAATCGTGCTAAAATTCCCAATTTTATGAAAAATCGCGCTATAATTCCCAACTGAGAAGGTATGGGTTATGTTCCCAAAAAATAGAAAAAAATGCACTGTAAGGCATCTTTTGACCTCTAAGTGTGACCTTCACCTTGAAGCTACGGACCTGTGTTTTGCGCATGACACATCGTCTTGTTTTGGTAAACATTTATGCCAGGCTATATAAAAATCCCTCAACAGATGACAAAGTTATAGACCAGACACAACTTAACATGACTTAATCAAATACAGGGGGGAACATATGACATCTTTTGACCTTTAAATAGTTATTTGAAAATGAATGAATGAATGTCAGAATTATTCATAAAATACAGACATGACAGAACTTTTTTTTGACCAGTGATCTCCAAGTGTGACCTTTATCTTTAAGCTACCGACCTGGATTGTGCGCGTCACATGTCGTCTTGTTGTGGTGAACACATGTAGCAGGTTATTTGAAAATCTTTCCATGAATGTCACATTTATTTACCGGACAGGATATATGGACACAAAATTACTTCTTTTTGACCTTTGACCTGGATTTTGCATGCGACATGTCGTCAAGTTATTTGGAAATCCGTCCAGGAATGCCAGAGTTATTGACTGGACACAATTGTACGGACGGACAGACAGACGAACACGATTGTACGGATGGACAGACAGACGGACAGTGTGACTACTATATGCCGCCCTTCGGGGCATAAAAAAAAAGATTTTCTTTTTTTTGTAAAATGTTTAGCGGGGAACTTTAAACAGAAACTAGGGGAGAATATATACTTTTAGTGGAGGGTAATGAAATACTTCAAGTGAGTGTATACATGGTAATGTGTTTGCAAAATATTTAAACATACAATATTGCTTTTGTCTGATAGTAAAAAATTCCCAATTTAAGGCAAAACGGCGCGAATTTTCCCAATTGAATGGGTACCGGTACCATTCCCAAAAGAGTGAAAAAAATCGCTGTCTAGTTTCATCTTTCTCAACTGAATGTACTTTTATACATTTTTTCTTGAAGTGATTCCTTTTATTACATGCATCACATTTTTGCCCATGCTGGACACTTTTCTTTTTTAAATTCATGTGTATACCCACAGAAATCACTCTTTTAACTGGTCAAATCCCTTCGTTGACAAACTTGGGGTTTGAACGCGATTTGTTTTCTTTCAGTTTCTGGTCATTTACTGTGTGAACTGTTTGTTCTTTTGCATCCTGTTCATAGGCACAACATATTTTAATTGTGCGATTCCAGCACTTTATTTTTACGTGGATTGCAGTATTCTTTTAGTTTTTCTAGTACCTTATCTGGTTTGTTTTTTGCACCACTAGCTGTAAGGTAAATTTGGACCTGTCTTTTCCACTTCTTGTAATTTTCTGAAACATAACCATCATGGCGGTTTGAACAGTGATTCCGCCATTTTCACAATTGTCATTAGTTTCGCGACTTCGGTTTTTCTCTGGTTTCTGGCTAAATTCAGTCTTTTTTTCAATGTGAAGTCATCTCTACCACTGCCACCATGTTGACAGTTAGTTCTCTATCAGGGGAACTTCATCTTAATCTACTAACAGGTAGATTTAAGCAATCAAAATCATATTTCTAACGTTTATTGCAATTGGTTGCATACATTATACAAATCAGTATTGAATATATTGAACGAAATAAGAAGCATAAAATAGAGTCGACCCAAATTGGAGTCTGATATTTGGCTTCTTAAATGAACTAACAATGATATTTTTGGTAAACATTACACAAATGGTATTTAATTTTAAGTTTGATTACTTAAAAATAAAATGGCACTTATTTAATACTAAATTGGGGTCTATATTTATGACATATTTATCATTGTGAGATATAAACTGGGCATGTGCAGAAATATTTATGTATTGTTATCGCCACTTTCCAAAGTCTGTATTTAGTGTGGAACATGCGTTTCCGAAAACCACCGAGTATCTGTATCCGTTGTAAATTCATTGTTTTTCAGGCAATTCAAAAAGCTGTTTTTTCCTCAAAATAATTACTTTTCCTTAAAGGAGAAGGATTAAACTCTACAATGATATCCAATTTATAAACTTTAATTATCAATCAAATAATTTTTATCGATCTAATCTTACACATCTTCTCAGTCAATAAACGTAAAATCGCACCTTGCGGAAGTTACGCAAGTTGAAGGTTGGTTGAAGGTTGGTATGCTTAACTTGTGACTGTGGCTTAACCAATCAGGATACAGGAAAAATAATGATCTCATCCTTAAAGCTACACAATCCCGATAAAAGGCACACTAGAACTGAACAAATCTAACGGTTATTACGCATGTTGTACTAAGTGATTACTGTATACGTGTGAGTTTATATATACAACATGCGCACCACCTAAATTCACTGAATATTAATGAGATAAGGCGGTACTGTATGAGACGCTTCAGGTACTTTGTGAATCGACCACTGGTCTTATAACGGGTATAAAAGTGGATTTTAGCAGACGGCATTTTACCACCGAACTGATGAGACCAATATTCAGTAGAAAGACCTAATAGGAAATACAAGTCATTAGCAACTGAAAAGGAAGCTATAGATGTACTTACTCAGACAAACTTATAAGTCCATATTTATATATAATCCAAAACAATACCTATAATTAAACGTAGCCTTTCCAACTATCGCGTTGCATCAAAGAAACTATTATATACAAATAATCCTCCATTTTTATGTGTATGTGTGTGTGTGTGTGTGTTTGTGTGTAGTGTATATTGACACAAAACACAAGGGAGACATTGTTTATCGAAATTGGAATATTGGTAGAGGATCGTAACTAATGGTAAAGATGGAGATATAGTATTTGTTATGTGAAGTTATGCATGCATGGTTTACATATATTAGTAGATTATAAATCAACATAGTTTTAATGAATTCCTCTTTATTAGTTTATGCATGAATTGAAATTTTGAAATATTTAAAAATTATATTTGAAAATAAAATGGATAGAGAGACACAGAGAGACACAGACAGACACAGACAGAGAGAGAGACATAGAGAGTCAAAAAGAGGGAGAAGGAAAGAGAGAAAGAGAGAGAGACACACACACACAGAAGGAGAGATACAGAGAAAGAAAGAAAGCGAGAGGTAGGGAGGGAGGGAAAAAAGTGAGAAGGGAAGAAAGTAGTGGGGTGGAAGGCATTTAGAGAGAGTGTCTGTATAGTCTTATAAACATGTAAGAGCCGCAGGACTCCACACCCAATGTTTCGGGGTGGGCCCCAATATTGATGTTTTCACGAAACAAAACAAAATGCAACACAAATGTATGAATTGGCAATCTGAATATTAAAATTCTGATTGATAATATTTCAAAATCAAAGAAAATATGAAAGATGTCAGCTTCCGTCTGTAAGACAGGGTAAGTCTTAACTAAAAACCGAAAGTTTTAGTATAACAATTAAGTTCAAATACTAGTAATTAACCTTTCCTAAGTTTATTGGTTTGTAAAGTAATTTTGAATGAAAACTGTCCCGTAACCAGCCCTGAAATTTAACCGAGGCATATCCCTTATGTCCAGTGGCATTAACCTCCCTCTTCACCCTAGATTTTGTTTTAATTTCCTTCAATGTGTTGCATTTCCCCCAGGGTCCTTACATACAAGTATATAGTTGTTTTGGGAAAGATGTAAGATTTCATCAATTAATTTAATATGACAATACTATGCTTTATTTATATTGTCATCCATTATTTGTTATAATTAATTACTTCTCAGTCGTAAATAACTTAACAAACAAAAACACATAATTTGAAGAATTAATCCTTTTTCTCAAATTCTGAGCCACTGGTGATTTCGGATTGTGAATATTTTCCACCACAGTTGGGAAAAAACAGCAAAGTTTTCAATTGGGAAGAGGCCTGTAAGGGAAGAGGCCTCTGTTATATAAGGTAAATCCTCAAAATGGTTGCCAAGGAGGTAGCCCCGATACTGACTTTCTTTCAGCAGTCATATGACACTGGAATAGTGCCTTATGACTGGACTCAAGCAAACGTAACAGCCGTCTTCAAGAAGGGCGACAAGACTAATCCAGCCAATTATAGACCTGTTTCACTTAGGCCAAATAAAATAATAGGTGTGTTTCCTGTTACATTGAAAAAAAAGATAGGGTAGCAGGTTTTTTTTTTACAAATAGGGGAAGGCGCCCAGGCCCTTTCAGAGGGGAAAAAACGCGCGATTTTTTCGATTTAGGGGGAAAATTGCGTGCATTTTCTTGCGGTAATTTTGCCAGTTGTGCGACATCGCTGATAAAAGTTCACAAAATATACCGGAAACCACAACAGTTACTTCCCTTGTTATTAGTCATTGTCGTAAAGGTAAACCGTAAAGTGTTCTACGATAAACAAATGTGATGCGTCAAAGGCGATTTATCGTTTTTTTCGTCCATGATTTATTAGTCTTTAAATTAAAGGGGAACTTTCTGTAGAGGGGAATTTTTAACCTTAAATAGGGGGAAAATGTAGGTTCCCCAGATAGGGGAAGACGCCGGTATCCGGCGTCAGTTCAGTTATATAGTAAAAAAAAAACCTGGGTAGGTAGGTAGGTGAAATCTTTTTTTCTTGGTTTTACTTTTTGTTGCCAATTTAGTAGGGTAGGTAGGGATTTTTTTTGTCCGACAATAAAACTCCTCGTGATATAGAGCAAGTTCACACTCTTTAATATCACCTACTTTGTGACATATTTTGTATAACCTTAATAAATGGTGCTGAAACTGGTGCCGGACAATTCCTGCCTCATCTTGTGTTCTATATCACTATGTATATTACACATGTTCTATATCACTATGTATATTACACATGTTCTATATCACTATGTATATTACATTACATTGAAATGTCAAAGGTCAAATATAAATCAAACAAATCGAAGCGCCGTTTTATAAAACATCCTTTAATAACTTTGTGTGAATTCTGTAAATATTTTATTGCCAAGAAAGGTGTGCAAGGATATGCATTTGAACTTAAAAAACTAGTATTCCATTTTACAATAATGTGTCATGTCAAAGATTCAAAGTTATGAAAGGCTGTTTAATAAGTTGGGGTCCACATCTGTTAAAATTATAAGTTATTGGTGATATTATATATTATAAGTTATTGGAGTTATTATAACACTAGCTCTCTTATTTTCTGCTTCTTCGGGGTCAGACTGCACCTAGGGTGCATCTATAAACGTCCGTATGTAAAAAAAAAAAAAAGGCACCCAAAGACGTCAAATAAATGAGACTACCTCAGACAGTGCATCCCCAACACACAGGCCGTTTTGTAGACTGCGATGACATAAATGAAAATATACTTCTTTGCGCCATTTGTGTATTGAACATACATAAATTTTGAACATACATAAATTAATAAAGTCCGTTACTCGACAGCACAAAAATAGTATGTCAACACAAAATATAACAATGCGTAATGTCCGGTAAGTTTTGACTGAACGATAACCCAGGTTAAAATACGCGCTGTTTATGTACATTTCGCCGATTTATAAATATTTAAATTATCCTCATTAAAATTATATTTCTTTGTTCTTTAAAACGTGCGTAAAACAAAATTAACAAACAACAAACACAAATAAAAAACAATGTCAACAAACACAAATAAAGTCAATTTTATTTTTGCCGATTTTATATTTTTCACATGTTTGACCGCTAGCATTTGTTTTATTTCAGTTCGGTCTAATTAACCGGTAATCAATCAGAAGCCGGTAGCAATCAATTAAACAGTTAATCCAATGAGGTCATAATAGTCTCCACCCGCAAAAAGCATCATAAACTTCAAAGATAATCGTTAAATTATTAACATGATTAACACAATAGCAGCGATTAGATTACACAGTGACACCATTTATAGACAGGTTATTTCCGTCTCTGTGCCACAAGCTGTGACAGCAGCGAATTTGATCGGTCGAGAGGCGATCAAGGTCGTCAGCCAAGGTGTCAATCACTGTTATGCAGCGCATGCTCATTATTGTGATGTTTGGGCTATCGAAAATAGGTACATGTGTATTGGATTGATGCTTGGAAGCAAATACACGCGCGTCATAAAAACGCACAGGTGGTAAATTAGCTGCGTCAGAATTGGGTCAAACTGAATTTCCATGCGTCAAAACGTGTGTGTATGCGTCTATTGAGAACCCTGATATCTATCAACTCAATCAAGCGCCTGCCTGACAGGGAGACGGTATATTCCGGAATCCATTACGGACGGGGGTCGGCTTGAATATTTTTATTTTTTTTGGAATGCAATAAAAACCATAAGGTCGGTGGGAATTTCTAGGGTAGGTCGGGTAACCGGAAACACAACTATTATTTTATTTGGCCTTACCTGTATACTCTGTAAATCTATGGAGCATATAGTGTTCAGCCAGATCATGAGTCACCTAAACCACCATAAGATCCTTGTACACTTTCAACACGGATTCCGAGCGAATCATTCATGCGAGACACAGCTTCTCAACACAGTGGAAGACTTATCGAGGAGGCTTGACAACAGGAAGACCACCGACGTGCTGATACTTGACTTCAGCAAGGCATTCGACACGGTGCCCCATCGGAGACTTCTTCACAAGCTTGATCACTATGGCATTACGGGCAACACCAACAAATGGATAGGGTCATGGCTTTGTCACCGAGAGCAGAAAGTTGTACTCGATGGGTCATCATCATCAAATTCGACAGTCCTGCCTGGAGTACCACAGGGCACCGTGTTTGGGGCCACTAATGTTCTTACTCTACGTAAACGTTATCGGGGCCGGGGTTTCGCCACTTACCACAATTAAGCTATTTGCAGATCGCTGCCTACTCCACCGGACCATTAGCAGCACCCAAGATGCACACCAACTTCAGCAGGACCTGAATACCCTGACAGACTGGTCCAATACCTGGCTAATGAGATTCAATGCAGCCAAATGTCAAAATCTCAAGACAACGATATTTTTTAAAAACTAGTTACGACATTGACAACCAACATCTTGAAGAGATTCAGCACCATCCCTACCTTGGTGTTGAGTTTACATCAAACTTAACGTGGAAGACTCACATCAGCAATATAACAGGCAGAGCAAATACGATTTTAAATTTACTTAGAAGATATTTATACAGATGCAGTCAAGAAGTAAAAACAAGTGCATTCACATCACTTGTTCGTCCTCACCTAGAATACTCGTCATCAGTTAGGGACCCCTATTTTAAACAAGACATTCAAATCCTAGAAAAGGTACAACGCAAGGCAGCTCACTTCGTTACTGGTAACTATTCCCCATATGAAAGTGTAACAGTAATCAGGGGACGAAATATATTTTACTGTATACTCGTCCTGTAGGACAAGTGCCATTGACATGTTACTCGTCCTTATAGGATGTTTACTCGTCCTGCTCTGACTGTAAAAGTTCATAAGGCCTAAAAAAAAAAAAAGTTTGTTTCTGGTTACCCGACCGACCGTATTTTTTTACCCCCGACCCAAAAATTTTTTTAAGGGTGTGAAATAAAATCCGATTTTTTTCCGTCCGAAATACTACTCCAGTTGAACAAAATGTAAATAAATGGGAATAAACGTATTTGTTCGCTGCAAAATGTTCTCCAGTACCTGTCCGTAAGTTTCAAGTCAATGCATCTTTAACCTGGCTCTCGAGAATGAGCTTTCTATTCTACTCCAGGGCACGAAAATTCCACTCGTCCGCTCGTATTGACGAGTGAAATTCGAATCTGGACGAGTGAAACCCATGAATCGGTCGTCCGAGAGGACGAGTAACATTTCAGTAGAAAACAACAACAAAGAAAATAGGTCTTACATAGTTTATTAAGCGATTAAATGCAGTAAATAGTCGCAACTCTGTTTATTCAACGATAAAATGCAATTTAAGTCAACCGGATATTGGGAAATGATTTCCGTTTTGGGACATCAGGGGTCTGGAAATATTTTGAAAATTCACTTGCCCAGGGCAAGTAGATTTTCAAAATCCACTTGCCCTGCCCAAAATGTCACTTGCCCCAATTTCAAAAGTCACTTGCCCCAAAATAAAGCTACGTCGAGACCGCACGCTAAGTTAAATCCTTTTCTCTCACTGTTTTTTTTTGTCATAAATTTTTACATAATTTCATTGTAAAATGAATGACTTAAATCATGAAGGATCAGAGCTATAGCTTGTGACCATTGTGCACATATCAGTGTTTTCCCCCACCGGTGGGAGAGGGGGAGTGGGGTGTCAGTGAGGATACCCCGAGGTTATAACATCACTGATGAACCTGGTACCAAATTGGTAGACCCTAATGCTTATGGAATTAAGATGTACAAGATGCTTGCTCCTAGTGCAAAAGGGCAGGCAGTTAACAAAAAAAAGATGCATTAGGTCGAACAAAACTTGTTTCTACTTTTACATTTGTTATAGACTACACCAGATAAAAAGAATGAAAAGAATGATGCATTAGGTCAAACAGAACTTTTTTCCTACTTTCACTTTCGTTATATAATTCATGTAGATAAATCTTATGTGTTGGAAATTATTAGCACGGTTTATGCCTAAATTTGACTGGTACTGTAGTTGTTTTTCTGTTAATATCTTTTGAGATGCCAAATTGCATTTCTTCGAATAATTATCGAAACTAGCCAAGGTCGAAGCACATCTTCGATACAAGTTCAAAACAAAAACACGCCGTTCCGTCATTGATCTCGGATTCATTCAAAACAAACATGGCATTTTGAAATAGAAACAGATGCACACCTAGCTATTCATTACGACATGCGTCGATAGCGACATGCGTCGATAGTTTCTTTGCTCATCAAACAACGCCGTCAAATTGCCATAATCGTTTAATTGTCCTACTTGTTTACAAATTGGTTTGATTGAATCGCCATTGTTTCACTTTACCACGTGGTAGTGAACGGGAGTTGTTTCATTGGCTGATAAAAATACATCGGTTATTTGATTGGATAATATGGATACAGTACTAGGTTAAGTGTTGCGTCATGATTTTTAATTATTGAACAGAATATATTACCTATGACACACACTGATGTGTATTTCACACTAATCTGGCGCGTGACTTAATTACTTCCTGCATAGAGGGGCTCGTTACTGTGGTATATTTCACACGGTATACGAATTCTAAAGACCGCACGTCTTCAATTGAAGATTGGCACCCCAAGCGTTCCTCGGCCAATCAAATTCTGATAAACTGTCAAGTGGGAGGGATTAAACAATAACGAACAACACAGGTCAGTTTTATGACACTTATCAGTAATTGCTCGCGGCGAAGGCGACGGGTGGTTAATTACTACGAAATTATCGGCAAACTTCACAGTCCAGGCAAATTTTCCCTTGATTTTTATCTGATAATGAAACGTCCATCGGGCAAGTGACGGACAACCAGATTTACGAAGGTCACCTGCCCGCACCCAAAATCCACTTGCCCGGGGCGTCGGGCAACCATATTTCCGGAGCCCTGGACATTCTAAAATGCGGCTCCCGTTCTAATTTCACAGAGCGCGAACGTTACGATATTTGATGTTATACAAATAACATTTTCACGGGGGAATCTTTAAGGGCACTAGTCAGCTTTTAGGTGACTGTGGCCAGGGCCTTCAGGAAGGGGAATTGCAAAAAGTATGCTGCTTTCCTGTATTGTAGTTTAACATTTTCTAATTATTTTTTTTTATTTATTTTTTTAAGAGGGGAATTTTTCACAGGAAAAGAGGGAAATATATACCATGTCAGAGTAACTGTAATGGCCATGATCAGACTGTAGTGAACTATAGAATATAAATATGAATATAATCATCTATAAGACTGGTCAAAGTTTCATAATTTTCATTGATTTATATAAAGAAAAAAACAACACATTATGATGTTTCCCTTGCTTTTATTTATATATAATAATGTTAAATGATGGTATCTGACTACTTTGACTTAAATGAACTTTTACAGTCAATGCAGGACGAGTAAACATCCTATAAGGACGAGTTACATGTCAATGGCACTTGTCCTACAGGACGAGTATACAGTAAAATATATTTTAAACTAAATATCTTCGAACTTTTGATACAATTAAGAGAATTTGACGGCCATTTTCATGTTGAAAAATACGGCTAACACACCGTTGCTATTGTCAACGCAGAGAATGGCCCACCGGCTCGCCGAATGTGCTGTTGGCATACTATTATAAATGTGGCCTACACATAAATTAAGATTTTCATACGAGGAACAAACTGTTTAATACTTGTATGATCTGAAATAGAAGTAAGTTTGGTAGAACTTACATAGACACACTATATACACTCCAAATTATGGACAGTAGATAACAGTTTAATACAAGAGTAGTGAAAAAAAAAAAAAAAAAAAAAAGTCCCTACCTACCGAACCCATGTTTTTTTAAGGATGTAACCAGAACACAAACCTTTTTTTTTTTAGGCCTAAGTCAAAGTAGTCAGATACCATCATTTAACACTATTATAAAATTTAATATATAATTAAAAACAAAGGGAAACATCATAATGTGTTTGTTTTATCTTTATATAAATCAATAAAAATTATGAAACTTGACCAGTATTATAGATGACTATATTCATATTTATATTCTATAGTTCACTACAGTCTGATCATGGCCATTACAGTTACTCTGGTAAGGTATATATTTCCCCCCTTTTCTGTGAAAAAATTCACCTCTTAAAAAAAAATATATATATATATATATATATATTAGAAAATGTTAAACTACAATACGCACTTTTTTTAGTAGAAAATGTTTAACTCCAATACAGGAAACACAGCATACTTTTGCAATTCCCCTTCCTAAAGGCCCTGCCCCAGTCACCTAAAAATCTGACTAGTGCCCCTTAAAGATTCCCCCATGAAAGCATACATGTGATATCTCCCGCCGGGAGCTAATTTCTCCCGGGATTTCATGGAATTTCCCGGCCTCCCGGCGGGAGCTCCATTTCTCCCGGTATTTTCGGCCGAGTTCCAAAATTTCACTATTTGCGAATCCTTTGGGTAATTGCTATGATTTATTGGATCAAGACCGAGTTTTCCGAATGATCTAGAAAATAAACACCAATAGTCTTTTATCTATATCTGTGAAAACATTGCCCCTGGGCAGGTAATTAAAAGGATTAGCATGTCAGCTAATTAGTTTATTGTGTGAAAATAATGATTGGACTGTTTGTTTATGACACGTGGCGGCGATATCTGTAATGTCCAAGGGAGATTGATAGAAATGTACTCTGAGTAAGTGGGATGGTAATTAGTGAATTCAGCATCGATTGATATTTGGTGTATTAATTGGATTAAAATTATAATATAATTGAGGACAATTAAAGGACGAAGATTTCAAGTAATTGATTGCAGTTTGTCATGATTAGAGACGTGTTTTGTCTGTGTATAAAATGAAATAAAATGGGAAGCATCTTCATTATGTGCTATGCTTCGTTTTGCTATGCTTAATTAAATGCTATGCTTAATTAAATGCTATACTTAATTAAATGCTATACTTAATTATATGCTATGCTAACATGACATAAACAGTATTGTATGTATAAAATATCATTTTTTTATGCTATTTTACACCCTTTATTAAGGTTTTTATCAGAAAAAAAGCTACCGATACGCGTTAAAAATTCGAGAATAAAAACCTCCCTGGTTTTGGTTTTTGTCAAATCTCCCTGGCAAAAAAGTCAGATCTCCCAGGTAACCCTCCTGAAAATATCACATGTATGTGAAAGTGTTATTTGTATAACATCAATTACCGTAACGTTCGCGCTCCGTGAAATTAGAACGGGAGCTGCATTTTAGAATGTCCCAAAACGGAAATGCGTCAATTTCCCAATATCCTGTTGACTTAAATTGCATTTTATCGTTGAATAAACGGAGTTGCGACTATTTACTGCATTTAATCGCTTAATAAACTATGTAAGAACTATTTCCTTTGTTGTTGTTTTCTACTGAAATGTTACTCGTCCTCTCGGACGATCGATTCATGGGTTTCACTCGTCCAGATTCGAATTTCACTCGTCAATACGAGCGGACAAGTGGAATTTTCGTACCCTGGTAATGCTTGACAATCTCAACTGGCCAGCAAAGAAGAAAGAACAAGCGACTTGTAAACTTCTTCAAATCATATAACAACATGATACCAGTTTCCATCCCCGAGTATGTAATGCCATCCACTGGACGCACAAGAACACATAATCCGAGCCTTCTCTGACCTTACCAGCCCTTTTTACGATTTTGATATATCATCTGGCTGTGTACGTATAAAGCCGCAAAAAATAAAACTACATACTAACTATGAGCAGTACAAAAACAGCTTCATCCCTCTAACTATTCGAGACTGGAATGCATTACCCCCGGACCTAGTGCATTCCTGCTCTGTAGATGTGTTCAGCACTCGCCTACAGACATACACGCCGTAGACGACACAACGGGTTTTTAATGATTTTAATTGTACAATACCTATTTTTTAACCATTGTGATGATGTCACTAGCCCGTGATGCTTTACGCCCTAGGCAGTACTATAGTAGAAGTAGAAGTAGACTTCAACTTCGATGAGGTACTCCACAAAATCCTCTGTTGGACATAGTGTGAAGGTGCTGGGTGAAACTGTACATGCGCAAGGTCGTATGCTCCTCAAAAAACGTGAAATTAAAATATCCAACTTGTATTTACACTATACACTATATCAATATTACCGGTTACACATCCACGGCCGGCTGTAGAGCAGCCTTAAAACTGTCTACTGAGTCTAGCTGAAGCACTTGGACCGATAAACGATTCCAAGGAACGACGACACGTGGGAAGAATGAATGTTGGTAAGCGTTAATCTTGCAGTGGTATGGGATAAACTTCATGCTGTGGCGCACTGAAAGTGCTGGTAGGATAGATATTGGTACTGCTACCAGGCTATGCACGACTTTGTACATAAGTACTAAATCCGAGATTTGTCTTCGTTGTTCCAGGGACGGCCAGTTCAACTGCTGTATCATTAATGTTACGCTACTAGGATTTTGGTAGTTAAAGGGCTTGTTAAGTACGAATCTGGCTGCATTACGTTGGATCTGTTCTATTTGTGCCACTTGTGTTTTCTGTTGCGGGTTCCATATTGTCGAACTGTACTCCAGTTTAGGTCTGACTAATGTTTGGTAGGCACGTTCTTTCACAGTTTTTGGGCAGTGTCTAAGATTGCGTTTTAAGAATCCTAGAGCACTGGAGGCCTTTGACGTGATGTTATCTATGTGTAAATTGTATTTCAGTTTTTCAAGATCTAGAAGGTAAAAACAAAAAATTCCCGAACTGGTTGGAGGACGAAACGTGTTTTGTTGTTGTTTGTTTTTTAAAGGCCTACCGGTATTCTCTATGTATATCATACATGATCAACACAGTGTCCTTGTAAACTAAACGAAATGCTTATCGCAGTACAGTGGTAACCTTCTAGAGCTAATTACCTTCTTCAACTTCTTGTTTTGTTTTTCATTTTTCATGAATTATCTTCTAGGATTTATTTCTCCCGCGAAATATGTCGTCGGTGCAGCATAATAATCGATGTTAGCATGAGAGATACTTTAATGGTACATAATTTCTGTTGGTTGTGTAATCGGACTGGAAAAATTACACAAATATTTAGGCACTCAGCGGGTTTGACCTCGGAACCCCTTGCATATGAAGCGGACGCTCTGTCGATATCGCCATAAAAGCTAGTTCTGCGGCGAGACAGTAGTAACGATTCTGTGCTTACATAAAAAGCAAGAAACAAGAATCTTGAAGGTTGAGATCCTGAATAATCAGTTCAAGTCTGTCTACACCAAAGACAACCTCACAAATATTCCAGATAAAGGCCCCAGCCCCCACTCAGACATGGACAAGGTCAGCGTACACTGTAAAGGAGTCCTAAAGTTACCGTTTGACTTAAAGGTACACAAGGCAACGGGTCCCGACAGCATACCAGTATTCATACTGAAATCAGCAGCTAATGAACTAGCACCTATTCTGGCAAATCTCTACCAGTCCTCTCTTGACCAAGGTGAAGTACCCGACGACTGGAGAGATGCGCATATTGTCCCAGCCTTCAAGAAATGAGAGAAACACCTGCCATCAAACTACCGACCTGTCTCCCTTACATCGATAGCATGCAAGATCATACAGCACATCATACACAGCAGCGTTATGAAGCACTTTGACAGACACAGGATACTGACAGACTTCCAGCACGGTTTCAGAGCTCGACGATCCTACGAAACACAATTCATAACCACAGTATAAAAGATAGCTCAGAGCTTGACATCTAAAGGCCAGGTAGACATCATCCTTCTTGATTTCGCTAAAGCATTTGACAAGGTCCCCCACAACCGGCTTTTGTACAAACTCAACTACTACGTTGTGAGGGGCAACACACTTCGCTGAATCCAGTCATTTCTCAGGAACAGAAAACAGCTTGTCCTACTTGAAGGTTGCAAGTCCTCCCAGGCAGACGTTCTATCTGGAGTACCACACGGTTCTTGGTCCGCTATTTTTCTTAGCCTTCATTATTGACCTACCAGAAGTAACCTCTTCCCACGACTCAATACTTTTTGCATACGACTGTCTACTTTACATCATCAGAAGCCAACACGAGGCTGACCTTCTGCAAAAATATCTCTCTGCGCTCGAGAAATGGGAAGAAGACTGGCAAAAGCAATTCCATCATCAGAAATGTACAGTCATCAGGGTAACAACTAGCAGGCGTCATATGATACAAACCCAATATAGCCCCCATGGTCGCACACTAGACGTCGTGGGTGGCAGTAAATACCTGAGGGTAACCATCAGCGAAGACCTCACGTGGAAGCATCACAGTCGCCAAGGCCAACCGGACCATGGGCTTCATAAGACGCAACCTCGGCGACTGTACCAAACACGTGAAGGCAGCTGCATACACAACTATGGTTCGCCCTACCCTTGAATATGCAGCAACAGTATGGGACCCACACTTATCAAGCGATACCAACAACTTGGAGCAAGTCCAACGCCGTGCTGCTCGTTTTGTACACAACAACTATACCGAGCGCACACCAGGCTGTGTCACTGCCATGGTACAGAACCTTAACTGACTGGGAACCCCTGCATAACAGACGGTGCAGTTCAGACGGTACACTAACCGACTGTCAAAGCTGTACACAATTATCCACGGAGTAGTAGACATCAATCCGGATTTCATCCAACACAGCGACAGCCGTACAAGGGGCACACAACGCATATATCAACTAGCCACTGCAAAAGACATATATAAGTTCTCCTTCTACCCTCGAACCATTAGGGATTGAAACCTGCTGCCAACTATGGTCACAGACTCACTGACGATAGAAGAGTTCCGAGCCAGGCTTACCACACTGCCGGCTCCACTCTTCTCCACCTACTAGATTCTTCATGCCTTGTAAATAATTTATTGTATATAGGGACGATGGAAGTCAACTATTTTTACCGGTATAGCGCTAGTTTTACGCAGGACAATTACATTCTTTAAAGAACCAATCCTTCAATTGAAAGAAGAAAAAGAAGAACGCGCTTTCAAACATATACCCCCAACTGCATAGTCCTAAGTACTAAGTTGGTTCTGGGACAGTAAATAGACGTGTATACTAAACAGGTCCTGGTTGGTTGATAGACGTGAGAATCATGGCTAGTATGGTAGTATCACTATGTAGGTAGTACCAACCACAGAGTCCTGATTCCCATGCCTTGAATGATAGCACAGACCTAATAACAAATTTATTAAATTTATTAATATGTAAATATATATGTAATCTTTATTAATAAAAAAGACCAAATGGCCTTTCAGTATACAATACAAAACACATCATATTTATAATTTAACAGTCAGTGACTTTTACCAGTATATGTAATATATTCATTATTGTCCATCTGATGAATACACGTTTGTTATTTTATAATCAAATATATAGATAGTTTATTAATATAAAAAGCCAATGGCCTATCAGTATACATCTACTAACTTAATTAACGAAATGATAACAATAATTATAATAATAATGTCCCAATGCATTACAACTACTCAAAACTATTTAACATCATGCAATGAGGTTAAAATCTTGGTTACATTCCTAGTCAATATTACATGGAAATATACAATTCGTTTTTATATTTGCCTTAATCATGATACATGAAGTTAAGATCTCGCCGAAACGAAATGCAAGAAATTGGATGTGTAGATTAACGCATAAACAAAACATCATTTATGTTCACAAAATAAAATAAAATAAATAGATAAATAAATAAATAAGTAAGTAAACAAAATGTTGAACTTATAGAATATCATATACTTCCTAATCTCATTCAAATTAATCAAAAGCGACTTTTAAAATTATTATGAAATCTTATTCTGTCCTAATTCAAATAGAACATACAATTTCTCTTCAAGAATGCTTTGTGTGTATAGTTCGAAATATTTCTTATTGTTGTAACATTTTCATTTTTCATTAATTCTATCAATTTTGGTATATTCGGGCGTTTCCAATAATAAGCTTTAATATATTGTACCCTAAGATCAGAATAAAGGGGACATTCGAGTAAAAAATGAAATTCGTCTTCTATAGTGTTACATAATTTGCACTTTCTTTCATTTAATGGAGTCTTTTATTTGGTTTTTGCCAACGGCCTCTCGATTTCTAACCTGTGCGATGACACTCTTAATCTTGTTAATGCAAAGCGAAACTTGTTTATTGTAGTTTTGTCTAAATACCTTTTAACGTCAAACTCAGAGACAAGTTTATAGCTTCTAGCTCTAGTAGAGTTTTCAATTTGTTCGGACCAGTTTTGTGTAAAACAATCTTTTAGCATTTGCTTAAATAAACGTATAAACACATTTACATTTTCTACACCTTGGTTTAACCAAACATGATAGAAACCCAAATTTTCTAACATATTTTTTATATTTGTTGTCCATGATGATTTATTTGGATTGTTCTGCATATCAGCTAACATCATATTGTACGAAAGTTTTACATATTTAGAATCACTGCATCTTAGAATCTTAAACCAGTATTTTATCATTGAAACAAATCTGCGTTACCTCATAGACATTCTACCCAGCTCACCGTAAATAAAATTATATTGGGTTTGGATTTTAACACCTAACAACTTTTTGCAAAATTTTAAATGTACCCGTTCAATTTGATCAGCTTGTATATATCCCCAGACTTCTGATCCATACGTAATACTTATTAGGCGATACAAACTTATCAAATAAGTCTAGTGTGTGATTTACTGATATATCTGTAAATTTATATACATGTAGATAACTGTTAAGTTTAAAAATTGCTTTTAGCGCATGTCCTGATAATGTATCGCATGAATCAGAAAAGGACCCACCAGTGGTAAAAACTATTCCGAGATAGCTAAACTTATTTATTATTTCTTATTCTAAATTATCATACTTAAATCTAACACCTAATCTGTTCCTTCCACCTTTCTTAAAAATAGCAATTTTAGATTTATTTACATTAACTGTTAGACACCATTTGTCACAATAATCTTTAAGTATTTCTAAACCATCCTGTAGTCCCTTTTCGGATTCTGAAAATAAAATTATATCATCTGCATATAACAATAATACTAATTTAAGCATCCCTACATCTACAGCTTGAAAACCCTTTAAACTCAAGGTGTCTTCTAGATCATCAACGTATGTAGAAAACAAAAAAGGTGAGAGACACTCACCCTGAGCTACTCCGAATGTACATGAGAAATCTTCACTAAGTTGTTGATTGTATTTAACTATTGATTTGACATTACTATACATGGATTTAATGACATTTAGTATTTCCCCCCTAATCCCTAGCAACGTAATCAAAAGCCTTTTTAAAATCAATTAATGCTACGTATGTCTGTGATGATAACTGATCATAGCACCACAATACGCACGTTTTCGGCGAGCTTTCGGAAGACATCACACAATGCATGCATAAACAACCACCCTATTTCAACAGAACCAACCTATACCGCCAACAACAGCCAACGTTTACAAAATAAGTACACCATTTCTAAATCTGCTGATGACACGGCATATCTGTAACTTACATATTTTGAGAATCCAAACTATATAGACACAATATAAACGGCTTTAACCAGCCAGGCTAAACCCCCAAAACTGGATCGTCGAATTATATAAGAGTTATTCATTCATAGCTATTTTAAGAACCCTTTAATAAAGATTTACTTTTAATCGGCACATATGCATTTGTATATGACTTGAACACCTGGATAAAGTTTTGATAAACGGGGTTGTAGCGTAATTTTGCCGTTATTTGGCGGGATAGCTACTTTAAATACCACACGGGCATGCACCAAAGAGAAGAATGACAGAATAATATAGTCGGTTTTCGTAAGCTACTGTTAATTTCAGAAACGGTCATTGTTTACCTTTGAAATAATGGACAGGTATACATTAAGCTGACTGACAATAGCGGACTGCGGACCAGTGCGGTATAAAATGCGGACTGGTATTTTGCAGACCATGTAAATAGATGGGACAAATATTACACATGTTTGGGTTGTAAGAGAAAAAAAAAAGTGATTTATTACGGTCATCTGAATATAGTTTTGGATGAAAATAATACGTTTACTGACAGTTATAATTATGCTGATAAGAAATATCATTCGTTAACAGCAGAATAATTTACAGACGCGATGTTTTATTGTCCTGTTAGTTATTGACAGTGGTTGATTGAATGTAATCAGAGATGTGTACTGTAACGGATATATGTTTAAACATGCATTTTTCTAATTTAATTAATTTAATGTCCGTAACTTTTAGCTTATAAAACACACACACTAATTACGTTTACAAACATTACGCACAAACATTATTGAATATGCAAGAGTGTTTAACGGAATTCAATCGCGGTGCCAAAAATAAGTGCCGCTCTGTGCTTAATACAGTTTTATTAAATTTAACATTTGCGTTTGCGTGCCCTTTAAATGCGAATGCAACAGTATGGCAATAGCAAACACTCCACGAGTAACATGTCCTACTGGTTGTTGAGTTTGAGTATAATCTTTGAGGGTTTGGTGAATTTGATATGCGGGAGCTTGCACTGCTTCCATTACATTGTAAACGTGCCACCTTGCATTATCTTTTCGTAGAAAAAAAGAACTTTTATGGCAATTGAAATCCATTGATTTTATTCGAAAATTGTTTGCTAATGAGAATGTTTACTGAATGTCCGTAGAATTCACCTTTCTCCGAGAGTCAGTCCATGTCTTTAAAGTTATTGTCCCCGTTTGCCTTTGAGGAGAGAAGAAGCTTCTGGGTCTTTGCTTAATGTACTCTGGGATGATGTTAATATCCATTACCACCATAGCATGGTCGCTGATACCTGGTACTGATGAAGAGGTGTTTACAAGTGATGGGTTAAGTGTTAGTGAACACCAAGTCAAGCATGTTGTTGTCTCTTGTTGGTTGATTGTGGACCTGCGTAAGGCCATATTCTATGGAAGGACCTAGCAGTGCTTGTTGGACTCCCTGTCAGCAGCACCCTTCTTAACAGACACATTCTCCCAGTCGATGTCACCAGTCGATGTCAGGGCAGTTGAAGTCACCCGCGAAGATGATGCGTTTGTTTGTCCCTGTTGGTTTATAATACCTGCCGAACAGATTTTTTAAATCTAGCGATATCATTCAATTTTCTTTACGGATATAAAATGAGCTAAGCTGTCTGTCTCTTTTGTTCATCGTCTTAACTTTAGACCATATTATTCCAAACTCAGTAGCTAGATGTGGTTAGATGTAGAAGAAAGAAACGTTATTTGCCTCGTCAAACAATAAACAATTAAAGTCAGATCCTATCTTGTGCAAATTGTATCTTTCCTTACCTTAAAAGTTTTATAAATATATTCAGCAATATGTTGTATATCTCGCTTGTTTGTCGATTGCAAAAGTTCAACAGCTTTAAACATGCTGTTCCCTTCATAGTAATATGGTTTGATTAATGCATCCCGAGTATCATTATATAATGAACATTTAAAAACGAAATGAAACTCGTCTCAACACAATTACAAAGTTTATATTTACGGTTTTCTCTCGGAGTTATTTGTGGTTTTGATCATCTGTCTGCTTCTATTTCTAACCGGTGAGATGATACTTGTAATTTGGAAAGAGCAATTTTGATTTTTTTTTTATGTTAACTATATCCAGATATTTTTAAAATTCATACGATAAAAATTCTTTATAGAACGAAGCTCTACTAGACTCATTTAGTCTATTGTTTCAGTTTTTGAACAACATTATCGGTAAGTCTTTAGGAAGAATTGTTTACTTGCCATGTCCAAAAAATAATAATGCGCTAGACCATTTTTAATTAAAGGGGCCCAAGTGTTGGTGTTCGGTTTATCAGTTAGATCGTTTAAACATAATTTATATACTTTTTTCGTCCATATTAACAATGTTTAACCAATATTTGATATTAATATAAAGTCTTCGTGTAGCATATATAGTCTGTTCTACCAGGGAGTACGTATACTTATACTTAACCCCTGGTTCTACCTAGTTTCCCATAAATAGAAGTTGACGTTTCACACCCAATACTTGTTTACAGAACTGCATATGCACTCGTTCAGTTTGTTTAGCCTGACAGAAAGCCCATACTTCACTTTCATAGTTAAGTATAGGTGTTACCAACCTATACCAACTTATCGAATAATTCTAAATAATGTCTGGGTGTAATATTAGTAAAACCAGGATCCGTCTATATTACATATGAGTCCCTGGTAAAACTGTATAAATACTTATTAAGCTTAAAAAAGCTTTTTTTGTGCTTGACCCGATAAAGTTGTTTGACAATGTTCACAGTTGTATAAGCTGAACCAAATATGTTCTATACTGATTGACCTAAAAACATACTATCTTTTTTTTCTCCATATTTATAGTGGTAAACACCAGGGCCCAGTATGCCTTTCAATTTTCATCCCAGCCAACACATCATCAGGCCTTGAATTCAACCATTCTTAAAAGGTAGCGCCGTGGTGTAATGGTTAGCATTGCGGCTTAGTAACCCAGGGATCGCGCGTTCAGTCCCAGCCAGGACCGAATTTGGGTTAATTATCGAAATATTTCAAA
Organism: Cyrtodaria siliqua; assembly: GCA_037043455.1. Classification (NCBI taxonomy): domain Eukaryota; kingdom Metazoa; phylum Mollusca; class Bivalvia; order Adapedonta; family Hiatellidae; genus Cyrtodaria; species Cyrtodaria siliqua. Next base: position 208,751 of record JAWPHD010001720.1, on the reverse strand, counting down.
AGTATTTCCTACCTTACCAGTCCTTCGGATGAGACTTTAAACCTAGGTCTGCTCGCTAAAATGCTTAGTGCAATACAGCGAGGATAAATAAACGCTTATACGCACGAACCATTCTTAAGAATATTATTAGACTTAAGCCCAAGCAAATTTCAGTCACAATTATTTCTGTAAGTTTAAACACAGACCTAATAACAAATATTAATATGTCTGTGGTTTAAAGGATACACGTTCATAACAAGTACTATGTATAAATATGATAAATACTAATATGCAGCAACTTAATACGGTTGTTTATCGTAGAAGGTTTTGGCAATTCATAATTTTGATAGAGCATCATCAAAAAAACTGACCAATCAGTGACCAGAAATAAGCCATAACCAATACATTCTGGTAGGTGATAAACTCAGTCTTTATGGTTGATGTTCAACCAAGTTTACTGTTAAAATTAAGGTATCTACAGAGTGATTCTTTTAAAAAACCTACCTATTTCATGCACATTCATGCAAATTGATTGAATCTATGTATCTTTTAAAATCAAAATCTTGAAAATTGTGGTATTTTTACTCTGTTAAAGATTTTTATTTTGCTATAGAACCTAAGGATAAAAAACGAGTAACACAAATTTTATCACCTACTGAAAATAAAATAAAATCTCAACATCTCTGCAATGCAAAATTATGAATATTTGTATACTTGAACTCAAGTCTAAGAATAGTCTGAAGACTTGTTTGTGAATTTCAAGCCAGTACTGTTCTTTTTAAGGAATTTAATAGCAGAATATGAATGTTCAGAGTTGTTTAGCCAGAACAATGTACACTTTTTAAGATGTCCAGGATTTTTTTTTTTTATTCAATCGTTCAAAATAATCCCGACTTTTAATAGCTTCCTTAATCCCTTCTTTTAGTAGCCACAATATTTTTTTATTTCATTCGGGCATTACGGATGTTATCCATTTCAATGTTGTGGTCAAAAATTGGAACAAATGTTCTGAAAACAAAAAAGCGGTATTTTCTCGTTTCCAATGGAGTGTTGTAGAATGTAGAACGTGTGTAGGGACAGGATTTAGATCACTATAGGTATGCATGCAAATTGCAATATGTCAAATGGTGAAACAAACTTGTTTTGGAACTTGATCCAGCTGCTAGCTTTTGAAGTTCAAAATTATGTTTTTCTTTGTGTTGCTGCCAGTTATTTTTGATAACACTAACAGTTTTATAACACTAACAGTTTTCTAACACTAAGTATTCTAACACTATCAGTTTTATAACACTAAGTTTTCTAACAGCCATAACATTATTGTAGTGACAGTTATAGTGAATGTTTGGAGTAGAGGTGCTACATGTAGACACTGGTGCATATAATAAAACAAGCTTAGTGTATGAACGTCTCGGTGGCATATAGTAGTCACACTGTCGGTCTGTCCGTTCGTCCGTACCATCATGTCCGGTAAATAACTCTTGACATGCATGGACAGATTTTCAAATAACTTGGCACAAGTGCTCACCACAACAAGACACATGTCACACGCAAAATCCAGGTCCGTGGCTCCAAGGTCAAGGTCACACTTGGAGGTCAAAGGTCAAAAAGAAGTACTTTCTTGTCCATATTTTGTGTCTGGTAAATAGCTTCGACATTCTCAAATAACCTGGCACAAGTGTTCACCACAACAAGATGTGTCGCACGCAACATCCAGGTCAGTAGCTTCAAGGTCACACTTGGAGGTTAAGGGTCAAAAAGAAGTTCTTTCATGTCCATATTTCATGTCCGGTAAATAATTCTGACATTCATGGAGGGATTTTCAAATAACTGGGTAGAAGTGTTCACCACAAGGCAATATGTCGCGAGCAAAATCCAGGTCAGTAGCTTCAAGATCAAGGTCACACTTAGGGGCAGAATATGTCCTAAGCCCCTGTATTTGATCGAAGTCATGTAAGTCGTGTCCGATCTATAGCTTTGTCATCCGTTGAGGGATTTTTATATAACCTGGTAGAAATGTTCACCAGAACAAGATGACATGTCGTGCACAAAACCCAGATCCGTAGCTTCAAGGTAAAGGTCACACTTAGCGGTCAGAAGTTTTGAGCTGTGTGCATAAGCATATCGTTCATATATTCACAAACCACTTCCGGGGCATTTGTCACTTACAGTGATATTTCTTGTTTATTTTATATGTGGCAACTACCTAGACAGTAGACAGGATGTATACATCATGAACTCAGTTTGGTTATGCTTATGTGACCAGTGCTTGAAAAATAGGGTATCCCGATGCCAGTGGCTCCTTGAAATCCGTTCCGGGTCTGTCTCATTTTGCAGGCAAGGAGCTCATCGGGCCTGTCTTAAAAGAAATAAGCAGTCCCCAAAGTTAATTTGACTAGATCTAAAATCTGTTCTCTAGACAAAATAATCTCATTAATGAGGACATACACTTGAATAAGCCGACTTAAACAGAAACATAATTTTATGGTGTAAACAACATATGAAATGCAGCTCTCTCTGTACTGAAAAAAGATTAACCAAAGATGCTCTTGTTCTGTTTTACGTTATTCAATACATCTAACTTGTGATCTCCGGAGTACTACTCAGTAGATTGTTTATAGACCACGAACAAACACACCTGGCCCAGTGATCGATAAGGAATCTGATTCGCGGCGACCAAATGATAACACGGGTCAGGGATCACGCGTGGCTTAGGACCACGTGGAGGAAAGTGACATACATTTTGTCTAATGAACATACAGGGATTGACCGGGAAAAACTATAATAAATTAAAATCAGGCGAGTTTGAAACATTTAATAAGAATGAAATGCTTCTTTTTAGTGAAGTTTGATCTAATAGTACATTTGATTATAATGTTGAAGGCTTTACTCACTACGTTTTGCACAGAACATTGGTACATAAAAATGCACGAAGGGATAGTGGCGGTTTGATAACTTATGTATCTGATAAAATCAGTAAATACGTATCGTTAGTAAAAACTGTTGATGATGGTCTAATGTGGATTAAAATACAAGGACATATTTTTAACTTAGAAGATGATATATATTTATGTGCTTATGCTATAACATAATTACGGGTAGCAGTAGAGAGGCTTTAATTGATCAAAATATATATGATTATATTTTAGAAATGAATTCCATTTTGCATTGGAATGTCATTTGTATTATGAATTTAGATGTGATCTTATAGTTGAATTTTATTGGAAACGACCAAATGTTCATAAATCTATTGAGCTTCTCTCTTCAGAAAAGAATAAAACAATAAAAAATCTATCCACATACATTTTTAAGAGCTTTAAGAAACATGATGGTACATGTACATATTACAATAAATAACCCACTTTTCTCCTCTCTGAATACTCTTAATGTATTTTTTCGATATAATTAGAATATTTCTGTTTATGTTCAATAATTATTTGTCTCAATGTACGTTTTCTTTTATTTTGTTGTTTTTGTTTTTTCATATTATTTAAAAAAACACACTTCTCTTATATATGAATCCATAACATGTATAAACTCAGTTTATGCATACTGATGTATTGTCAATTACCGGAAATGTGTATAATATGCATGTAATTTTGTATTTATTGATATTTGTGAACTCATCTGTTTGAAATAAAAGATATATTCTTTTTTGTATTTCCTAAATAAATACATATTGAAGGATTTTGTGTCGTATAGATCGATGCAGATTACAAAACATTAATTTAAGGGGTTGATGCACTATTTTCAAACACAGTTTATTTTAAAGTGCTCTGAAAAATTTGAAAAAAGCTGAAAGAATTATCAGAATGCCATGAAAAATAAAGGAGATATGACCTATTGAAAATGTGCAAAGAACATAAATGGAGGCGGCCATCTTTGAATGATGACATCATCGCACCGTTTTACCATAAATGGCATATTGATAAAATGTCTTTTAAAGCAAAGAACACTAAAAAACACTACATGGCATTTTGGGGTTCGCTTTTACTGACAAAGTAACCTCAGAGACATTATATTTTATTTATTTCCCCCCATTTTTCTCGACTTTTGTATCCCTTTGTATATTTCTGGGAACTGGTGGTACCATTTCATTCCCAAAAAGGGAAAAGGAATCCTGCAAGTAGTCCCTAATTTGGAGGTGTGCTACCTACTCATAAACTTCCTCCATGCTTCATGCTGCACACCTAGGCTGGTTCCTCAGGCATGAATTATTTGGATTTCTGAAAAGCCTCTTAGCTGTCCAGGTTGCTATTTGAGGTTACAGTGTTTTACAATTGTTTATCTTCCATGACGAGACAGATAGTGATGTTGCACATCATGCACCTTTCAGTGTGTTGTACCAGTCAATGATTATGGGGTTGGTGGGCATAACTCATGGATTTGAACTTTCACTGATGACACCAGGGTAGGAAGTTAGACAAAACCCGGTACCAATATGGGGATATTTGATATTGAGTATATTCGTAGACCCTAGGGAATAAGATGTTGCTCCTGGGGATGGGATAAGTCGGTTTGTACATTCGTCTAATTTCACTGAGTAGGCCGCCACTGATAGGTGCATTATCTAGTGCTGAGATGTGACACACATGTGAATATCTAGAACACTGGTCTAGCATCGGATGGCAGTCTTCCTGGTTCCTATTGATTTGCCACCTGCTTTCCACAGTTCAGTGTTGAAGCTAATGCATAGAAGGGGGAATATTTAGTATAAACTTAATTTTGTTTTATTTTACATTGATAACGAAACAAGCTGGAGTGCTTATACACATAACTCTCGATAGTGATGTCAAGGGTGGTCTTCATATTGGAGGAAACCCGGGAAAACCCAACAGTTTTTTTCACACCGCTGAGGCTGAGAGTCAAACCCAGGTTGTAGTCAGGTGAGAACGAGTCTGCTACCGACGACTGTGAAGCGAATAAATAGAAGGGGGACCTGGTAGCTCCCCACTTTCGGAACCTCCATCCTTGGAATGAAAAATTTGCTTGAGAAACTGAAAGGAGCTGTCAGCATAATGGACTACCCTTTCTTTTCATTTTTTTTTATCATTTTTCAGCTATTTACATGTATTTTTCAACAATTTGGTTTCATCCCTAATTAATCAAAATAAAGAAATAAATATCAGATTCCTTTTTAGCTCTACTGGCCGAAGGCTTATGGGATGGCGAGTTGTCCGCGTCCGTCCGTTGTCCGTCCGTCTGTTAACTTATGCCTTGTGAACACTCTAGGGCCTTCATTATTAATTGAATCTTTACGAAACTTTGTCAGTGTCTTTATATCAATGAAAGCTGGGACAAGTTCGAAAACCAGCCGGATCGGATAAATTTCACCGGAGTTATGGCCCTTGTTTTGCTGAAAAATGCCATATTAAGCCTTGTGAACACTCTAGCACCTTCATTTATTATTTGATCTTTACCAAACTTGCACAGATTGTTAATATCAATGAAAGCTCGGACAAGTTCGAAAACCAGCCAAATTGGTTCAGTAACACCGGAGTTACGGCCCTTCTTTTTCCCCAAAAATTGCTATTTTCTGCCTTGTGAACGCTCTAACACCTTCATTTATTATTTGATCGTTACCAAACTTGCACAGATTGCTAATACCAATGATAGCTCGGACAAGTTTGAAAATCAGCTCAATTGGGTCAGTAACACCAGAGTTATGGCCCTTGTTTTTTTCTGAAAAATGCCATTTTCTGCCTTGTGAACACTTTAGCACATTCATTTATTATTTAATCTTTACCAAACTTGCACAAATTGTTAATATCAATGAAAGCTCAAACAAGTTCGAAAATCGGATCAGTTACACCGGAGTTATGGCCCTTCTTTTTTCTGAAAAATGCATTTTCTGCCTTGTGAACACTCTAGGGCCTTCAATATTAATTGGACCTTTACTTAACTTTGCCAGTTTTTTTATATGAATGAAAGCTCGGACAAGTTTGAAAACCAGCAAGATCAAAATAATTTCACCGGAGTTATGGCCCTTGTTTTGCTGAAAAATGCCATATTAAGCCTTGTGAACACTCTAGCACCTTCATTTATTATTTGATCTTTACCAAACTTGCAAAGATTGTTAATAGCAATGAAAGCTCAGGCAAGTTCAAAAACCAGCTAGATCGGACCATTAACAGCGGAGTTATTGCCCTTGATTTAGTTAAAATGATATATTTTGACTTGTTAAGACGGCAGGGCCTTTATCTTTCATTCGATCTTTACCAAACTTTACCAGATTGTTTATATAAATAAAAGCTCGTATAATTTTGAAGGCAAGCCAGATCGGACCAGTAATAGCGGAGTTATGGCCCTTGATATAGTTAAAAATGCTATATTTTACCTCGTTAATTTGATAGAGCCTTCATCTTTCATCTGATCTTTACAAAACTTTACCTGATTGTTTATATCAATGACAGCTAAGAAAGTTTCGAAAACCAGCCAGGTCGGACCAGTAACAGATGAGTTATGGCCCTTGATTTAGTTAAAAATCCTATATTTTGCCTCGTTAAGACGATAGGGCCTTCATCTTTCATTCGATCTTTAAGAAACTTTACCAGATTGTTAATATCAATTGAAAGCTTGGACAAGTTCGAAAATCATCCAGATTGGACCATTTATATTGGAGTCATGGCCCTTGATTTTCTGAAATGTGCTATATCTTGGCGTCATTAAGACGAAAGGGCCTTCATTTGGCCGGATTTCATTGAAACTATGCAGGGATGATCAGTACCAAGCCTAGTTGTACATAGTCACTGTGTTCCAGTTGAATGATTTTGGCAGAGTTATAGCCCTTTAAAGGTTTTAATACACAAACTTTGTTCTGACTAGTTCTCCTGAACCCCTGGCCGGATTAAACGAAACTTTTTAGAGATGATTGATTCTATGTCTAGTTGTGCAAATCATCGCCGTGTTCCGGTTGAATGATTTTTGGCTGAGTTATGGCCCTTTAAAGGTTTTAATGCACAAACTTTGTTCTGACTAGTTCTCCTGAACCCCTGGCTGGATTTAAACGAAGCTTTTCAGGGATGATCAATGCCATGCTAGTTGTGCAAATCATTGCCGTATTCCGGCTAAATGATTTTTTTGGCAGAATTATGACCCTTTAAAGGTTTTAATACACAAACTTTGTCTGATCTACTTTTCCTGAACCCCTCGCCAGATTTCAATGAAACTTTGCAGGGATGATCAGCACCAAGCCTAGTGTGCATATCATCGTCACGTTCCGGTTTACAGATATTTGACAAAGTTATAGCCCTTTAAAGGATTTTGATACCACAATTTTTTTCCGGGCTAGTTCTCCTGAACCCCTGGCTGGATATAGACGAAACTTGACAATGATGATCAGTATTAAACCTAGTTGTGCAGATCATTGCCATATTTCGGATGAATGATTTTTGGCAGAGTTGTGACCCTTTAAATGTTTTAATACACAAGCTTTGTCCAGATTAGTCTCTTCTGGATTCTTTGCCGGATTTCAGCAAATCTTGGCGAGAATGATCAGTACTAAGCCTAGTTGGTGCTGTCATTGTCATGTTCTTATGGCCCCTTATACATAAACTTTATCTTGAGCCAGTAGAGCGTCCACAGGCCCTCTTGGGCCTCTTGTTTAAATAAGCCATAGACTTAATGACAGTAAACAGTTGAAACCTGTAATACGTGTACTTGGCTACCACCGCACTAACAGTCTAATGTTCTAAAAATAAACTGAAACGGTCAATGATTATGACAGTTCATGATTATGACAGTTCATTACTTACACGGTTCATATACAAAAATATAGGTTTATTATGTCGGACATCGTATTGAGAGGTTTACACAGTTTGTGACGTCATTGAGCTTTAGCCCAGATATATCCCTATTTAGTTAATTTTCATATTTTGTACGATATTATAATATATATAATTATATACCGGTAAAGCACATTATGTGTATATTCAGCTTAAAACTCACACTTTCAGGCCCTTTTATGTATGTGATCAACCAACCCTGGAAACAGATATGTGCCTTTAATAGTGTACACAAATGCTGGTCTTTTATGTGCCTTTAATACTATACACAAAACGCTGATCCACTGAGTTGTCTCCTCATGCATTTGATACTGTCGAGTGACAATGTCATAAAATACTGGTAAAATCTAGCAGGGTTGGAAGGAGGGGTAGTTTTATAGAATGTGTATGAGCCTAATACATACAACGCATTTCCTCTAATAGTAGTGCCCGTGTGCTTCACAAAATGCAAAAGGAGCACTCTATCATTATTTTTTGTTCAGTTTTTGCAGCTTACAATCTGGCAAGAACAACTTGTATAATGGTATTTTTCTCTTTTTTTTATATAAGGTAAGATTGCTTAAAAAGGTTGGGGGTGGGGTGGTGGGGGGTGGAGTCTGTTAGGGAAGTCAATACTATTACATAAAATACGGCATATAAATTATGTCATGTGCTTAACCTCTTTTAATAGTTTAAATAATTTCTTATATCAGGGCATTTTCTCTCCAAACAAGTCCGAAAAAAGGGTGTGATTTTTGCTCTCATTAAAAGGGGAATGTTTTTTAATGGAAAACTTTCATTAAAACTAATGTTTCTGGTATAATATCGATAACTTATTGAAATGAGTATTTTTTTTAACATACAAACTATGGAAAGTCTGTCACTTTTATTAAAAACAAACCTAAAAAAAAAATAAGGTTCGGAATTGTTTTTTCCACAATTGGGAAAATATAAAGCTTTTTGCAGTTGGGAGGAGGCCAGAATGTTGACCCCATTTTAGAAGGGTCATGGTTTCGATCTCCTTCATGACCACTTGTGTTGTGTCGCTGAGCAAGGCATGCTTAGTAATGGTTCTACCCAGGAATAAAGAAGAATTCAAAATACTATATGCCACAGCTACCGACACAGCTACTGTAAAAAAATAGCTTTCACTTGTGATGTGCTGCTACTTCTGCAGTTGCGTAGGAGTGTGTCAGATATTGGGGTGGGTGTCAACTGAACATTTTTAATATTTGATCATGTTAAATTAAAATTTCAGGGTTCAAGCACATTTTTGTGGGGTCAACACATAATTTAGCAAACTACTGAGGGGTGGGTGCCAAAACAATCTGGCTCAGCACTGATCTGCAGAAGGACATTTAAATAAGAATTTTTAATGCTGGTTTATATATAATATTAAATAATGATAAACCAACTTACAAAATGTATTTCATAAAATATGGCCTAGAGCTATATAAAACATACAGTCATATACTATATATGTATTTATAAAGTATGTATACTTTGAACTATTGATTCAAACAGAGAAAGCAAGTTTAAGTGGTCTGATTGAATTTTTGTTTAACTTCTTATCAACAGAGTATTAAGGTTATGTATAGCCACTCCCATGGAATAGATATATAGGGGTATGGGTTCACCCTGTCCAGGTTTTGGAAAATACATTGGAATCGTTTAGTTATGTTCTGCCGCAGATGCATGCACTAAATCATCCAAACTTGGACATAGTTGAAATTATTAAAAAAAAGTGGCTGGGCCAATATTTTTGTTGATTATTTGTTTTACGAACCATCAAAACAGAGAAGGAGGAGGGGAAAAAATACAAATACAAATTTGGAAAAGCTTTTTTTTATTTTGTTGGAAAGGAAAAGATTGACCTGTTGAATTAGGAGGTAAAAAACACAAACTATCAAATTCCCTATGGAATTCAAATTCCCTATAAAATTATCATTTTCCTAATTTCAGGGTCAGTAAAACGAATAACAAACAAAAAATTGGCATTACTGCATGTTGTTACAGCTCAGATTTTACAAAATGGTAGTTTCACAATGACCTTCAGCTTGAATTCTTATGTGTCCTTAACTTCGTCAATTTTTTCATTCTTGAAAAACAATGTGCAAGTTTTATTGATCAACTCAAAAGACGAAGAAAAAACTACCACACGAAAAAAACTACTGCGTCATTAAAAAACTACATACTGTGTCATTTTGAACAATTCGGAAAATAAGTTATTATTTAGAACTTTATATAACCCTGAGCCTTTATCAGAGTTCAATATACAGGTGAACTGACTGTTGGTTCAAGTTATGCAGTTTACCTTGTACTTGTTCAGTTGATTTTTAAGCTGATGGTGAATAAATAACTGTTATAGTGCAATGACACTTTTATTTTATTGGGAATGATTTTATGAAACATTACACTGATATAAAGGAGAATACTTTCATTGGTTATGAGTGAAATGTTGATTAGTATTTTAAGGTCGTGATATTTTTCTTGCAAGTTTATTGGTAAGGTTTATGTAAAAACGGTAAAGGTTGTAAACGATTAAATGATTAAATTGAAGTTTGGATATTAAACTAAATAGAATGGATAGAAAATAGAATGATAGTTTGTTATTTTAGGTAGGTCTAAATGATTTCTAATTACAATATTATTCTTAATTGTAAATGCATACAATGTCATGTATAATTGATATTTGGGCCAGTTCCAATGGCGGAACTTCTTGTACATTTACATGTTAAGGTTAGTTATATGTACGCTACTTTCTGCTTGCAGTGTTGACATTTTGGAATATATATATATATATATATATGTACATGTGAATTTACATTTTCTGGAATGAAATGAAATATAATGTATTGTAATTTTATAAATTCCTCTCTAATTCATTTCTCATGAATTGGCGGTTCATCCTTGTGTATTTACAGTAACCTTTATATATTCCTTCATTTTGCCAAATATACCTTGTGAGATTTAAGATTTTTATGGCACCTTTTCTATTGTATTCCTCCATTCTCGCATCTCAGAGTTACAACTGTTTCCTGGCGTACCTTTGATTAAAATCAGTGATAAATAGTGCAGGCATTTGCAGTAGATGTTTTAGAGCAGACTGTAAGTCATGGTTAATTCCATTTTAATTGCTATTTAGAAAATATCTACTTAGGGCTTTTTTCCCTTCTAAAACAGGAGCCGAAATTCAGCTACTTCACAATTCAAAATTGCTAATTTTTTCATAATTGTGGCCGATTTTTTTCACAAATTAAAAAAAAAAATATAATTTTTAATTTTTTTTGTAAACATTTCCGCATCTAACAGTCTCAATATATAAATTGTACATCTAACAGTCTCAGTATATTAAATTGTGCATTTGTTTTATAGTGTCCTCCTCCCACAACAACAATGTACATGATGTATGCATGTATTGAGAAATATGGCTTTTAACAATTAATCTTTTAATACTTTTTTCACAAATGAGATATCGCGTTTTTTCCCCACAAAATGACCAGGCTAAGGAGTCTTCATAATTCTTAGAAAAAAAGCCCTGCTACTAACTTTAAAAATAATTAATATTACTTTTAGTTAGCTACAGTTAAATGACAGAAATAATCACAATTGACATTAATTATTATAGTTTATTCATATGTTGAAATTTCTGCTTTAACTTGAAATGGATGCATCCGATTGGTCAATACATTCTACCTCCTTCCCAAAAAAGTGACAGATTGAGCCAGAGGGTCGACAAGGGGTACTGTTGTGATACTATTGTTTGGGTCGCTTGTTTCAATTTTTATCATAAAATGTTTTTAAATTGTTGGATATTCGTAAATTAAGACAACCTGGAAGTTTATAGCAAAATATGAAGGCCAACTGAAGTTATATGAAATTTCTTAATTTTCTGCTGTCCCACCAACAAGGAATTTAATTGGGAAAACCCCCATCAAAAATCATTTGGGCTGTAAAATATTTATTTCCCAACCGATTTTCAAAACTAAGGTATTTTTATTTACCACTAAAAATACTAGTTTTACTGATATAAAATTGAAGTACGTATTAATTAAATTGCTCTAGCTACTGCAGAAAAACCTTTGGCTGAAACAAGCGGCCAAACAATAGGGCACGCCAAAATGTGTTTCACAGGAACTACATCTAAGTAATTTTTGCTAAATTGGAACTTAAAATAATGAATGTTTACCTTTAAGTTAGTAAAGTAGGGAGAGATGTTAAAATAGGGCATATTTAGACATGATAATGTCTTACCGTATACAATTAAAAAAAAGTAATTAAACTTTTAAAGGAACACATAGCAATCTTGAAGTTTTTTTTAAGCATTAAAATTAGTGTGTCAGTTTATAAAAGCAGTATCATTTTTGTCAATTCACTTAGCGATCACACTGTCGTCTGGGTGTATGTGTTTGTGTCGGTCCGTTCATTAGTCGGTCCGTTCATTAGTTGGTCCGTCCCACTTTCGTTTGTTTATATCTTCTTCAATACTTGCAGGATTTTCACCAAACTTTAGCAGAATGTCCCTTGTATGCATCATTTGCAAAATTTCGGTTAGTAATGTAAGTTATATAGAAAAGCTAATGGGACACTGTGAGTATGAAAAAAAAATCAAGATTGCCGTGTGTCCTTTTAATAATATTTTCTCCCTTTCAGTCTGATGCACATGTTGGAATATCGACTCATATCAGCTCAAGCATGGTTATATGGGTTCGATTAATTCATCCAACCGGCGAAGAATGAGCTCCCTTGACTTGGGTCGTCAGGAGAATCTAGCCAATGACCACCACGCCCCAGGACACCAGGCCGAGGGGGTGGGGACAGAGCAAGTAGCGGGTGTGTCTCACACTAGTGACAACGAACAGCACGACCTCTCGTCAATCCTGGCGTACTTAATACGGAGGTAATTCTATAAAAAAATGTGTGACAGCATGCAGTGTTTGTTTGCTCTTCATGTTTATAATTATGTAAAATATGATTTTTCGTGCTGCCATCCATCCTGTATTGTCAATTGCGGAATATTATCAGTCGCAACATTATCACAATCAGTTGTATCGAAATTCTTGCGTATCAGTAACAGAATTGTCATCAGCTGAAGCACATTTACAAGTGTCATCTGCATCATAATTTCCACCATCATCTGCATCATAATCTCCACCATCATCTGCATCATAATCTCCACCATCATCTGCAGCATAATCTCCACCATCATCTGCAGCATAATTATTATACCCTGGCTTTCACAAAGTGAAGCGGGGGCTATATAGAAATCGCGTTGTCCATAATGTCACGTCATATCGCATAACACATTTTTGTCCCGTCGCATAACATTTTTATTACTAGATTTTCTCGAACAGTTTGGAATGGGTTGTTCCCAAACTTCATATACTGATAACAACCGATGATATTATATCCCTTACATCACCTGACTTAGAATAAAAAAAAGAAGCAGGTGTATTCATCACCTTCAGTGATAGTTCTAGTTTCATCAGTAGCAGCATCAGTAGCAGCATTATCATCTGCATCATCAGCATTACCATGATGACATCATCAGTAACAGCATAATATCATCCTCTGTATCATAATCATTGTGCCTTTTAGCAGAAAAATTATCATCATCATATGTAGCAGCAGAAGCAGCAGAAGCATTAGCACCACAATCAGCATCATCATCAGCAGCAGAAGCATTAGCACCACAATCATCATCAGCAGCAGAAGCATTAGCACCACAATCATCATCATCAGCAGCAGCAGAAGCATTAGCACCACAATCAGCAGCAGCAGCAGCAGAAGCATTAGCACCACAATCAGCAGCAGCAGCAGCATCAGAAGCATTAGCACCACAATCATCATCAGCAGCAGAAGCATTAGCACCACAATCATCATCATCATCAGCAGCAGCAAAAGCATTAGCACCACAATCATCATCATCATCAGCAGCAGAAGCATTGGCACCACAATCATCATCAGCAGCAGAAGCAGCAGAAGCAGCATTAGCACCACAATCATCATCATCATCATCATCATCAGCAGCAGAAGCATTAGCACCACAATCAGCATAATCATCATCATCAGCAGTAGAAGCAGCATTAGCACCACAATCAGCATCATCAGCAGCAGCAGAAGCATTAGCACCACAATCATCATCATCATCAGCAGCAGAAGCATTGGCACCACAATCATCATCATCAGCAGCATCATCATCATCATCAGCGGCAGCAGCAGAAGAATTAGCACCAAATCAGCAGCAGAAGCAGCAGAAGCAGCATTAGCACCACAATCAGCATCATCATCATCAGCATCAGCAGAAGCATTAGCAACACAATCAGCAGCAGAAGCATTAGCACCACAATCATCACCAGCAGCAGCAGCAGAAGCATTAGCACCACAATCATCATCATCATCAGCAGCAGAAGCATTAGCACCCCAATCATCATCATCAGCAGCAGGAGAAGCATAAGCACCACAGTCATCATCAGCAGCAGAGGCATTAGCACCACAATCAGCATCATCATTAGCAGCAGAAGCAGAAGCAGCATTAGCACCACAATCATCATCATCATCAGCAGCAGCATAAGCATTAGCACCACAATCATCATCATCATCAGCAGAAGCATTGGCACAACAATCATCATCATAATCAGCAGCAGAAGCAGCATTAGCACCACAATCATCATCAGCAGCAGCAGCAACAGCAGCAGCAGAAGCATTAGCACCACAATCAGCATCATCATCATCAGCAGCAGCAGAAGCAGTATTAGCACCACAATCAGCATCATCATCAGCAGCAGAAGCATTAGCACCACAATCATCATCAGCAGCAGAAGCATTAGCACCACAATCATCATCATCAGCAGCAGCAGAAGCATTAGCACCACACTCATCACCAGCAGCAGCAACAGAAGCATTAGCACCACAATCATCATCATCATTATCAGCAGCAGAAGCATTAGCACCACAATCATCATCATCAGCAGCAGCAGAAGCATTAGCACCACAATCATCATCATCAGAAGAAGCATTAGCACCACAATCAGCATCATCATTAGCAGCAGAAGCAGAAGCAGCATTAGCACCACAATCATCATCATCAGCAGCAGCAGCAGCAGAAGTATTAGCACCACAATCTGCATCATCATCATCATCAGCAGCAGAAGCAGCATTAGCACCACAATCAGCATCATCATCATCATCAGCAGCAGAAGCATTAGCACCACAATTAGCATCATCAGCAGCAGAAGCATGAAAATGATTAGTAGGAGCAACAATATCAGTAGTAGCAGTGTCTTCAAAATAGTATTGCCATCATTTACTCAGACCCCCTGCGGCCTTTTTTGCCACTGACTGTTCCAAGGTGGTAGCCTTATTGTCAAACCTTGTGTGTTTGGGATGTCTTATCCTGCCTTTTATTCATCTTTATATATAGTTGTTCTTTGTTTCTTTGTGTGTTTGTGGTTGACTGTCGTCCTTGAATGCTACTTTTCCTGGTTGATTTTTATATCTACTTTCGACTAGCAAATTAAAGTCAGAATATGCTTATTGTTAACATAACGGAGATGATAGAGACTTTATGTCAAGTATTTGTGTATAATATTACCGTCAAATTTGCATTAAATCCCCCGATGTACCCAGCCGTTAATAGAAACAACTGATCATTTTAAAAAGCATGCTGGCTTTTTTAACTCTTGTGTTACATAAACATTACTTGTGCTATAAATAAACCATTTGCATCTGCACACTTCCTGTGTTTGGTTAGCGTCGTCGCAGTGTGTAGGGGATACAGCGTAATTAGTATACAAATATTTATTTGGCATAGAGTGTACAGTTTAATTTTATTCAGTTTTTAGTTAGCGTAATTCTCTAAGTTGTAACTCTTCCGAGTGCTTCATCAACTGTTTCAGTTTATGTGTTAATAAGCATATTCTACCTTTAAGGAACAAAAAAACTTCTAGGTGTAACCCTTTATGCTGCCATTCATATGTAACTTACCCAATGATATTGTGTATTAATTGTCTTCTTGATACAGTAGTATTATACCAGGCAAACTGTTTTTCTGCAACATCTTCAATATAGGGTACCTTCTACCATTCTGAGGTGACAAATTTATTATGGACAATGGGTTGGGATTTCATGTTTATTACAAAGAAATTTAAAAATCAGAACTAATTGTCAAATTGGCTAAGTTTCAAAATCTTATGTTAATTCTCATTGTCGGATTTTGTTTTAACTTTTGCAGTGTTTATTTCCTTTTTGTGTCGCCTGTGTAGCATGGCAGACACTTAGGGATCACTTTGTCCGTCATTGTCCTTCACACTTTAACCTGCAACCTAACCTTGGCCTTCATTCAATCAATTCAGTTTGAGTAGAAGAGTGTTACTTTTTTTAACGGAAGCGTGGGTACAACCAGGTATATGTAATCTTGGCCACTATTTATTGAAACAACTATTTTATTTACACTTCTCTTTGCATCCCCACCTAGCAACACAGAACATGGGTGTAAATTTGGAACATTTCAGAGAACATGACCCTTTGTCATGACACACTCTTGATATATATCCTCTCCTGTTAAAGGTAACCTTTAAGCAAATCACTGATTGAAAAAATTGCAAAGAAACATAAATGGAAGCGGGCCATCTTGGAACGATGACGTCATCACGCCTTTTTACCATATATGGCATACTGACAAAGTGTATTTTAAAGCAAGGAAAATCACTACAAAATAAAAATAAGCATACCATTTATACATTTTACATCTGTATATTTATTTTTAATCAATTTGCAATGAGTTTCTTTGCTTTAAAACATATTTTGTCAATGTTCTTGCACATTTTGAATAGGTCCTATCTCCTTTATTTTTCATGGCATTTTGGTAATTCTTTCAGCGTTTTTCAAGTTTTTCAGAGTTCTTTTAAATAAATTGTGTTTGAAAATAGGGCATCAATTCCTTTAAATACATATTGTATACCTAAACAATTTCCATGTTGTTATAAGTGATCGAAATATTTCATACTTATACCTTGTGTATTTACATGTATATAGACGCAGTAAGACAGATGTTATGTATTTGTATATATATATACATACTACGACACATTTAAAGCTATTAATACTTTTACATTTAAACATTGAAGTACAAAGGGTTAAAATTAAGGACATTTAAGCTGGTAATCAGGAGCCTTTGTCAACACATTAATTCCGTTTCCCAGCACATGTTACCTAAGGAGTCACAATTCAGAATACAGAAGTCAAGCCCTTTTGATGCTTGTTGTGTTTGGCTGGCTATACATGCAAATGTTCTGGGCTTCTGTGTTGGAAGTGATTTAAACTTTGAAGGAATAACTACTGATACCTTTGTGAACACTCAAAGTGTGTAATTAATCTGTGTGCTCTAATTCTTTGTAACAATGAAACAAGGTGGATCTATTTTTAAAAAACTTTAGGTTCAAACATATAGGTTAGGCTAAGCCATAACAAAGTACTTCTTTACAATACTCTGATAACAGAATACTTCCTGAAATCGTGCGCATGTACAATAATGATTTACTGAACAATTGCTCGAACATATGTCGGTATTATCTTGTCAGATATACGTGCAATGAATAAACCGTAACAAATAGTACAAGGCATGTTCAGTGTGCATGTCGTTCACCTGTTTTAACAATAAAGGATATGTTTGTTGAAATAAACTTTCGGTATAAAGTTTGCTATTATTTGAAGTAACTTGCTGTTATTCAAATTCCTCACAAAAAAATGCTGTTATTCAAAGTAACTTTCATGCAAACTTTCTATTATTCGAAGTAACTTTCATGGCTATTATTCAAAGTAACTGCTATTATCCAAAGTAACTTCCATGGCTATTATTCGAAGTAACTTCCATGCAAAGTTTGCTATGAATCAAAATAACTTTTGTGCAAAGTTTGCTATTGTTCGAAGTAACTTCCGTGCAGTCTAATGTGAAATAGAAGCATGCATTGATATGTGGAGAAGGTATTTACTGTAAGTATTGTCAGTGTATGGTGACTGACTAAATGATAACATGTTGCACATGAATAGAGTTTTAAATATTGAACAACAAGTTTCATTATATATAGAAGTCTATATTATCACATAACTTGCAATGTGGAAGTGTACTAAAGCCATGACATATGTATCATATTACACAAGTTATATTTAGGCAGATACAATAGTAACTGTTAAACAGAACCTCACATTTGTGCCTAATTAACCCTTCATACGCTATGAATTAATAATGGACTTTCTTTAAATTTAGACCATTCCATTTATGTTATAAAGGGATGTTTTGGAGAAATGATTGAGCAGCCAGACATTATTAAATTAATGTAAACCCTGATCAGCCTGCGAGTTTCTTGCAAGCTGCTCTGGGTTTACGATGGATGCAAAGGCTATTGTAGTCGCCCTTAGCAGGCTAAGAGTTAATATTAAATTTATTAACTCAGATAAAACTGATTCGATGCTTTAGACTGGTCAGTAAAGTGTGATTTATATGAAACGTCATTCTTTCTCAGCCTCCATCAATCAGTAAGCAACTGTTTGCTGCTGTTGATTTAAAACAGAAATGTATTTAAGGGCAAAACTAACCTCCTAAACATGTGCTTATGTGTACGCTTTTAGATGAAGCCTTCATTCAATCAATTCAGTTTGAGTAGAAGAGTGTTACTTTTTTTAATGGAATCGTGGGTACAACCAGGTATATGTAATCTTGGTCACTATTTATTGAAACACCTATTTTATTTACACTTCTCTTTGCATCCCCACCTAACAACACAGAACATGGGTGTAAATCTGGAACATTTCAGGGAACATGACCCTTTGTCATGATACACTCTTGATATGTATCGTCTCCTGCTGAAAGTTTACCTTTAACGGTAACCTTTAAGCAGGTCACTGATTGAAAAGATTTATGTAATTTTGACCAGAATGGAAATGGTTATCTGTTAAGTCAAATAATTAAAGATACAAGCAAGAGTCACCTGGGTGTAAAATACATTTATCAGGATATTGCACTTATTGACTTATTGCACCGATTACGAATAAATTTGTTTGCTTTGTCGTAAATGTAGAAATAATTTAAGGTATTAGGCATTAACAGAGACATTCATATCCATAAAACTGATATTATGTAAAGAAATAATATTTTTTAATTCTAGAATCCCGTTACATGATTATTTAGACATTTCTGACTCCACCCAGACATATCACTGATGGGTTAGGCATGCATGCATATCTATAACCCATCTAAGGGTTATGTGTGCATGCATGCCTAACCCACCTGAGGGTTATGTGTGCATGCATATCTATACCCATCTGAGGGTTATGTGTGCATGCATATCTATACCCATCTGAGGGTTATGTGTGCATGCATATCTGTACCCATCTAAGGGTTATGTGTGCATGCATATCTATAACCCATCTAAGGGTTATGTGTGGATACATATCCAGGGGTGTAAAATATCACTCGACGGCTCGCCATGGCGACCAGAACGTCACGGAGGTCGAGTCAAAAATCCTAAATACTAGACCGATCGGTCGATCAGTTTTATTGTGGTGAAGAAAAAAAGATCGATCTTTTCAGTTTCAAAACAAGCGCGTGTTGGTAACTAGGTTAACAGACTGTGTTATCGTAAGAAAAAAAGATCGATCTTTTCAGTTTCAAAACAAGCGCGTGTTGGTAACTAGGTTAACAGACTGTGTTATCGTAATGTTAACATCGAAAGTTTACTGAATACACTTCTCGTAAACAATGGTGCGGTGCGCGTGAAATTTAAATTTGGATTACTCGGATATTTATGTTTACGTCATATTTGAGTCAGCATGTCAAATATTTATGTATACACCGTTGATTTTCCCGTAAAAATGTCAAAAAACAAGGCGACTTGTTCGACTTTCAACCAAAACAACGAGATATTAGATCGCTATTTTGAGGAAAAAAAGATCGGGCAACGATGAGACTCATTCAAAACAAATGGTAGAAAAACTTAAGCAGCAACAAGCTGTATGTGAAAGAAGAAAAAGGCAAAGAGAGGTAAAAGGGAGACTTATCAAGTCTGCCGTATGCACCATTGATAAAACGTTATACTTTTTCATTCCTTTAATAGTAAAACATAGGTGCTACTTAGTAGAATGGTAAAAAATACAGGAAAGAAACAATTCAATAATTCAACTCTCCAAAACTAACTTTCAAATTTAGAATCATAAAACCAGGCAGTCTTTTATATGGACAACTAATAAAAACATATTTCAATTAAAAAAGATTATTTAATTAATAAAATGGTTTTATACAGTTAGTCTACAAGTGAACAAAAGTATACTCTTGTTCTGTAAACTGTTAACTGAAATATAGTTTAAAACATAGTAAACAATACTAATAGTCTATATATTAACACTTTTTTATATATAAAATCCTTTAATATTATGAAAAAGTATAAGGTCAACTTAAAAGTTGGTAAAGTCGAGTGACTTTTTTCAACTGGTAGACCTACAGGTCAAGTAGCCCTTGAAAATATTTTACAACCCTGATATCTATAAACCATCTAAGGGTTGTGTGTGCATGCATAATTATCTATAACCCATCTAAGGGTTATGTGTGCATGCATGTCTATAACCCATCTAAGGGTTATGTGTGCATGTATATCTAACCCTAATATAGGTCTTTGGATTAGATATGCATACATATCTTACCCTAAATTGGGTAAGATGCATGTTAGATATCTATGGCAGTCAGATAAGAAAAAATTCAAACATATGAAGTTTGGAGATTCTAGAATAATTGTTTTACTTTTTACACCTTAACCCGCTAAGCACGACTATAATAGCCTTTGCGTCCATTGTAAACCCAGCCTGTCCGGCTGCTGATCAGTCATTTTCTCCAAAATAACCCTTTGTTACATTTTTTATGGAATGGTCTTAATTATATATTTGTAGCGGGTTAAGGGTTAACTCCAGATAATATACTGATATAACATTTTATCTGAGTGAATTCTAAAAATGAATAGCTTCATTGTACAAATACAAGCGTATCAATCATGGGTTTGCGCAAGTTCTCGACTGTTGGTAATGTATTTCATATAGCGCACTACTTTTTGATACAGTGTGTCTCATATTACCTGTCACATCCAGTCTGCCGTAGTTGATGGCTAGCAACTCCATGGCACCAACTGCATGTTGTGACTTTCACTGCAGTAAGGATTTCATGTTGGTACATATTAAACATTTAACAAATTCTTGTTATCCAATCTTTCAGCAGAATACTACTTTTCAAAATGTTTTCAAATTATTCCTTTCAGTACTCGATTGCGTATAATACTCGTATTGCAAATGCTCATGTTGGGACTGCCTGTATTTGGTATGCTCGTACTGCAAATTGCGAATGCTCATATTGCAACTGCTAATATTGTGAATGTCTATATAGCAAATGCCCATATTGCGAATGCCCATATTGCGAATGCTCATATTGCGAATGCTCATATGGCAAATGCTCATATTGTGAATGCCCGTATTGCGAATGCTCATATTGTGAATGCCCGTATTGCCAATGCCCATATTGTGAATGTCCATATTGTGAATGTCCAAATTGCGAACACTCATATAGCAAATGCTCATATTGTGAATGCCCAAATTGCGAATGCTCATATTGCGAATGATCGTATTGCAACTGCTCATATTGTGAATGTCCGTATTGTGAATGTGCTCATAATTATTGTGAATGCCCTTATAGCGAATGATCGTGTTGCAACTGCTCATATTGTGAATGCTCATATTGTGAATGCCTGTATTGCGAATGATCATATTGCAAAGAACCATAGGAATCTATTCGATAATAAGAGTAGGGCAGGTTCCCGGATTCTTATGTATCCTTCCCCTCTCTCTGGGGCGGCTCTAAATAACCTATACTGTGTTGATGAGCCGTTAAACAACATTCAAGTCAATTCATATTGCAAATTGCAAATGCTCGTATAGCAATTGCTGATATTGTGAATGCCCAAATTGTGAATGCTCATACAGCAAATGCTCATATTGTGAATGCCCAAATTGCAAATGCTCATATTGTGAATGCCCATATTGCGAATGCTCATATTGCGATTGATCGTATTGCAACTGCCCATATTTTGAATGCCCATATTGCGAATGATCGTATTGCAACTGCCCATATTGTGAATGCCCGTATTGTGAATGCCCGTTTTGCGAATGATCATATTGCAAATTTCAAATGTTCGTATTGCAGCTGCTGATATTGTGAATGCCCATACTGTGAATGCCCATATTGCGAATGCTCATATTGCAACTGCTGATATTGTGAATCCCCTTATTGCAAATGATCATATTGTGAACGCCCATATTGTGAATGCTACGTGTATTGGTTTGTAGGGAAGACTTGTCAGCAATAACAGGAATTATATTAGGGAAGCAAAAGCCTTTTACCTTTTACACAGTCCTCTTTATGACTGAATAACGTTTAAGTCATTTGTTGACATAAAGATATAGGAAAAGCCTCTTTAAGCACACACAAGTAAACTGATGTATAGAGTTAAGGTTTTGCTATTCTTTAACTAAAATAGAGCTAATAATGTTATAACACAGTAATTAATGTTGAATAAATAACCAACTTCTCAACAGATTTATATAAAAAGAACTGTATACTGTATAATCTCCTACCTAAATAGAAGCTAAGATAACTTGATCACACCTGGACTATGGCAGTTAATGTCTCACAACACAGTTAATTTTGCATTGCTCAACATATGTAGCAGGACGCCTCTGGACCACTGTAGAACTTTCTGAATTTTCTTAAAAATATTTTCTTTGTGAGACGAGGTCTGTTGCTCGAATTATCCAGCAAAAAACATGGCGTTGACCAATTTGCTTTTTTTTTATATCAATAGTTTGAAGAGACCCTCTTGCATTTGTCCATTTCACTTACATGGTCAGGTGTATCACTACCCAGTTACGGGTATTAGATTCTCAGATCTGGCATATCCAAACCTTTATGAAATCATGAACTTGTCCCATTCTTGTTACATGCAACAAAAAAAGAGAAACTATTTGCACATTTTAAGAAATAAACAAGAACCGAATAACACAGATCTTTTTTTTTAAGCGCCAGAAAGTTCCTACCGTGACTGGCAAGGGAAATAACTGTTTAGTGAGACCTTAAGTGACATATAATTATAACAGTTTATGTTATCTTACGCATTTTCTTTTGATCTTTCAATTTCTAAGCGGGGGCGTCCGTGGCCGAGTGGTTAACGTCTCTGACTTGAAATCACTTGCCACTTGGGGTCTTCCTCCACCAGTAGACGCTGGAAAGTCGCCATATGACCTTTGCTGTTGGTGCGCCTATAAAATCCAATTCAATTCAATTTCTAAGCTGATTCAATATATAACTACTACAAGATTATCTGAAATACCTGAACAAATAATTTCATTTTTTTACTTTGTTAATAAAAATGTAGTTCCAGAGTTATGGCCCTTGGAATTGTAAAAAATTGCAAAAGTAATGGTGTCAGCACTCTAACTTGGGTACTTGTTATCCAATTTTCTCCAAACTTGGTCAAATTGTATATGGGTACAATGTGTAAGTTTGATCAAATTGTATATGGGCACAATGTCTCGCCCAAGTTGATTTTCGGCCGGATCCTAGTACTTCCAGAGTTGTGCCTTTTAGAATGGTAAAAAATTCGAGAAATAAATGTTGTCTGCACTCTAACTTCAGTAATTGTTATCCAATCTTCTCCAACATGGTCAAATTGTATATGAGCACAATGTCTCACCCAAGTCTGATTTTCGGCCTGATCACCCCAGTACTTCCAGAGTTATGCCCCTTGGAATGGTAAAAAATCACGAAATAGATTTTATAGCTGGAGCATCCGTGTCCCATGGACACATTTCTATTTTTTTTTGAAAAGCAATTCTTTATTTTGCTGGAAATGAAAAGGTAATGAAATATTCAATAAAATAAAATGTCTCTAATCTCGTTTTATCGTAGACAATCAAATAATAAAGGCCTTAAGTGTTATTTGGTTTCTAGTGTTGTTGATTTTATAACCGTGCAGATATAGATTGAACAACCAGGATATGAATATATTTAGAAGTTTGTTTAGAGAAAAAATATGCACTGCAAAATGGTTAAGACAATTTTGAATAAGGGAAGTTGAAATTTGAGTTCTCTATTATGTTCTGGAAGTTGAACGCAAATGAATGCTACATGTACATAATTTTACCAGACCCTGTCTTATAACTAGATCAGTAAATTTTGCTACAACAAAGACATAACCATTCATAGTGTTAGCTATGTCCTTATGTCTGTCCGTCCGCCCTTTATGGGTTTATGGGCTACAGAAACAAAATAAATTGTGAATTCTATTCATTCCATGGGTTTATGTGTCTAATTTTGGGTTTATGTGGTTATTTAGACAATACGGAGAACAATGGGATAGCCACCTAACCCCAATTTGTAAAACTTCCGTCCGTCTGAGTGTCCGTCTGAGCATTGTTCACTACCTTATAGGTGGTTAGGAGGTGTGGCTTAACACAAAGGAATTCAGTAGAATTTATTCTGTAACCACTTAAGCCTATTGTTTGTTTAAGTGGTCATTCCTTGAATCTTAAACAAAGGAAAAGACACTTAAGGTGCCATATATGGGGATGTCCGTCCGGCTACCCATCTCAAAAAGTTTGTATGTCTATCACTTCCCACAGTTTTCAACCGATTGTTTTGAAACTTTACAGGATGCTTACCTATGATGTCAAGATGTGCATATCTATTCGGCATCACAATCCACCTTGTATTACAGGAGTTAAAATATTTTCTGTATCTCCTCCCACAGTTTTCAACGGATTGTTTCAAAACTTGACAGGCTGCTTATATATGATGCCAACATGTCTGCACATTGATTCACGTCAAAATAGAACTTTTGTTACCTTAGTTACGGCCCTGTTTTCTTCAGACTTGTTGTTTATCGAGGATTGTTTTCATTTGAGGCATCTGTGTTCCATGGGCACATTTCTAGTTTTAAAAAATTATAATAATTTTTATACTGTGATAATACTTACATCTATATAATTAGAATATAATTAGAATCTAGGACATTTAAAAAATATTTCGTCAAAGCGGTCTCAGGCAGAAAAAAGGTACAAACATCGATCACAGCATAAATAAATTAAGTGGCATCTGTCCACAAATAGTTTTCTTCTGAGTCAATTATTTGGCAAATATTATATTATTTAATTGACGAAAGTGTTGCAAAGTAAAAAAAGAAGCACAAAACAAAACTTACACACCTGTGTATAAAATCATATAATTTAGTTGAAACTGTACAATTTACAATAATTCTGAGTATTAAATTGAAGAAAAAAGCAAATGTAAACACATGAAGGGGAAAAATATTGATGAGAACAAATGATTATATACATATATATAAAAAAAATGAAGGGTAAAATACCCATATAGTAAAATCATTATCTAGAGCTCTGTTTAGGTGATAAAAACCTTCACATTTCTTTATACAAACCTGTTAATAAGGGTCCGTTATCACTGATTTGCATAAAAAGAACAAGAAAGATTTTCTGAAATTGTACTCTGAAATATATGCCACTAAAGAAGCTCAGAAACACGACTTCACGAACTTCAATTTATTTTATAAGAAAAAAATCACCAGGTCCATCTAAATAGATATTTAAATGTATAATAATAGTTCATTGAATGTCCAAGGTTTTTTTTTTAAAATAATCATGAGTTAGTCAAGAAATTCCATTATATATCGTATGTCCGTACATCTCATAGCTGATGCTGAGGAATCGCCTGATATACGCCCTGACATCGGAGTTGCACATTCTATACCTGTTTTATCATAGGTGAGCCAGGTGATCATTTGTCTCCCACAGTTATCATGGCCTAGTTACATTGACCTGTTATATAGAACACCATTCATTCTCCTTTATATACCAGACACAAAAAAACAATAAGGCATAGTTCCCTGCATTGTAAATCATATTTTGATATTTTTGGATAACTTAGCAGTTTTCACTCTGTTACAGACATATAAACACTTCTCTCAGACAAGCAAATACCTTTTAAATGCAAAAAATATATGATAAAAGCTTGAATAAGATTATGTTTTAAACATGAACACATTATTAAGAACAATATTTTAACCATAATTTTTTTCTTTGATTTAGGCAGAGCCTTAGATAAGCTGTGTATCTGTGTAATTTACGCAAATAAATGAGCCAAAAGATTTTGTTCTTTGCATATTAAAAACATAAAAACACAATCAGTTTTATTTCAGAGGGTTACGCAAAACATAAATGGCCTTAATATATGTCAAGGTTAGGTTTCAGAACATTTACATATTATACATGTATAATTTTTTTGGTTTACATAAATTAGGTCATAATAAAGAACATATGGTTTGGTTTTTAGCTCTACTGGCCAACGGCCAGCAGAGCTTATGGGATGGTGTGTTGTCCGTCGTCCGTCGTCCGTCGTCTGTTAACTTTTGTCTCGTTAAGACGATAGGGCCTTCATTTTTTATCGGATCTTTACCAAACTTTAATAGATTGTTAATATCAATGAAAGCTCGGAAAAGTTCGAAAACCAGCCAGATCGGACCAGTATCAGCGGAGTTATGGCCCTTGATTTAGTTAAAAATGCTATATTTTGCCTCGTTAAGACGATAGGGCCTTCATTTTTCATTCTATCTTTATCAAACTCTACCACATTGGTAATATCAATGAAAGCTCGGACAAGTTCGAAAACCAGCCGTATCTGACTAGTAACAGCGGAGTTATGGCCCTTGATTTAGTTAAAAATGCTATATTTTGCCTCGTTAAGACAATAGGGGATTCATTGTTCATCCGATCTTTACCAAACTTTATCAGATTGTTAATATTAATGAAAGCTCGGTCAAGTTCGAAAACCATTCATATCGGACCAATAACAGCGGAGTTATGGCCCTTGATTTAGTTCAAAATGCTATATTTTGCCTTGTTAAGATGATAGGGCCTTCATTTTTCATCCTATCTTTACCAAACTTAACCACATTGTTAATATCAATGAAAACTCGGACAAGTTCGAAAACCAGCTATATCGGACTAGTAATAGCGGAGTTATGGCCCTTGATTTAGTTAAAAGGCTATATTTTGCCTCGTTAAGACGATAGGGTCTTCATTTTTCATCCGATCTTTACCAAACGTTACTAGATTGTTAATATCAATAAAAGCTTGGACAAGTTCGAAAACCAGCCAGATTTGACCAGCAACAGCGGAGTTACGGCCCTTGATTTAGTTAAAAATGCTATATTACGATAGAGCCTTTGTTTTTCGTCCGATCTTTGCCAAACTTTACCAGATTGTTAATATAAATGAAAGCTCGGACAAATTCGAAAAACAACCAGATTGCACCAGAACAGCGGAGTTATGGCCCTTGATTTAGTTAAATATGCTATATTTTGCCTCGTTAATAAGACAGGGCTTTCATTTTTCATTCGATCTTTACCAAACTTTACCAGATTGTTACTATCAATGAAAGCTCCAAAAAATTTCAATCCCAGCCAGATTGGACCATTTACAGCAGAGTTATGGCCCTTGATTTTCTGAAATATGCTATATTTTGGCCTCATTAAGAAGAAAGGGCCTTCATTTGGCCAGATTTCAGTGAAACTTTTCAAGGATGATGAGTACCAAGCCTAGTTGTACATGTCACCGTGTTCTGGTTGAATGATTTTGGCGGAGTTATGTCCTTTTAAAGGTTTTAATACACAAACTTTGTCTGGACTAGTTCTCCTGAACGTCTCCTCACATTTCAACCAAACTACAGGGATGATCAGCACCAAGCATAGTTGTGCATATCATCGTCGCGTTCCAGTTAATAGATTTTTGGTGGAGTTATGGCCCTTTAAAGGTTTCTGATACACAAACATTTTCCGGACTAGTTCTCCTGAACCCCTGGCTGGATTTTAACGAAACTTGACAAGGTTGATCAGTATCAGGTCTAGTTGTGCAAATCGTTGCCATGTTCCGGTTGAATGATTTTTGGCAGAGTTATGGCCCTTTAAAGGTTTTAATACACAAACTTTGTCCGGACTAGTTCTCCTGAACGCCTCCCCACATTTCGACGAAACTTTACAGGGATGATCAGCAGCAAGCATAGTTGTGCATATCATCGTGGCATTCCGTTTAACAGATTTTTGATGGAGTTATGGTCCTTTAAAGGTTTTTGATACACAAACATTTTCCAGGCTAGTTCTCCTGAACCCCTGACTGGATTTTAACGAAACTTGAAAAGGATGATCAGTATCAAGCCTAGTTATGCATATCGTCGCCATATTCGGGTTGAATGATTTTTGGCAGAGTTATGTCCCTTTAAAGGTTTTAATAGCCAAACGTTGTCCAGATTAGTCTCTTCTGAACTCCTTGCTGCATTTCAACGAAACTTGATGGGGATGATCAGTACCAAGCCTAGTTGCACCTGTCATTGCCGTGTTTTGGTTGAATGAATTTTGGCAGAGTTATGACCCCTTAAAGGTTTTAATACACTAACTTTGTACAGACTAGTTCTCCTGAACCTCTGGCTGGATTTCAGCGAAACTTGTCAGGGACAATCAGTACTAAGCCTAGTTGCGTATATCTTCACCATGTTCTGGTTGAACGATATTTGAAAGAGTTATGGCCCCTTATACATAAACTTTGTCTAGAGCCAGTAGAGCGTCCACAGGCCCTCTTGGGCCTCTTGTTAACAATGTAGAGTGGTATGCTTGAGTGATATTTACAGTACTGCGAGTTTAAGTGTTCAGGGTGAGGATATGTAAGGGTTTGTATAAATCTTCAGTGGTGTGCCATGAAGAACGGAAATGTTTGTGAAAAAGTTGCTGAGGATCTTAAGTGTTCTTGAAGAAGTCCATTCCTTATATATATATATAAATATATTCCCAAAGTTTGCCATCAGATGAGTTAAAACAATTAAAATTGATGTGTGTCCCTTTAATAGTTTAAGTAGGGTATCGTTTGATCGACATTACAATTGTAGGTGACATATATGCATAGATAATCAAACTTGTGCATACAATACTGATGCACTTTTAAAGGGGAACACTTATCCACATGAGGATGAAATCTTGCACTTTTAAAGGGGAACACTTTGGAAATCAACACGAAACTCTCCAAAGTCAACTGAAAGTTTCACACGGAGTTGTGAACAATATTAATGTTTCAAATAAAATGTTATTGACTATTTGTATTATGTAAACCATATAAAATTAATAGAATATGCTATGATATTGCTGCAGTTTACTTCCCCTTTATTGATATCCAGTCGACTGAAATGTTTCGAAGCGAATAATTTACCAAGTTTAATACTCAAACAGAAATAGAGAAGTAAATTAAAATAGATTGCATGCAAGAAGAGTCAGTATTCAAGTTCTCAGACGCTGATCTACAGAGGGCGCGAAACTAGCACAAAAGTCTGGTAGGCCGAGGCTTGTGAAAATGATGCTGGGCTACCAAATGTTTGTGTTTGGTTAGTCTGATGGGCTAGTAAAAAATGTGTTCAAATGAGATATAAATTATAAATCGATAGGTTTCACCGCACTTTCTAACCTAACCTTTTAAAAACCTTATTATTAACAATTGCCTCAATAATTAAAATGAGTGTTTTCCGGTGTTTTTTTTAGCGCAGTCTTGATCGAGATGCTTTCAGGTGCTTGGATAACCTTGCATACATAAGAAATGTGGAGAAACCTTTAAAATGCATTTAATACTCATGAAAAGAAACAGAAACTCGATATATGTTGATATATATATATCTTACTGTAAATCCATATAGGTCATGATATTTTGTCACAACAGGTTAATTTCAGGATGCCAAAAAAACTCAAATATTCCGTGCCCTTTACATAAATATGATAGCATCCTGCAGTCAATTTCAGACTGTTTCATACATGTGACTTGGCATATTTATTGAGAAAAGGTGTTCTTGTTGTATTTGTAGTGGGCAGGTGCGGCTATTGTCATCAGATGACAGAGGGGACAGTTACTCGGATGATGAAGACTTCTACGAGCCTGCCAGACCCCCTCAAGGTCAGTTGTGTATTTAAAACTATTTTATTACCATCCATTTACAGTAAAAAAGATGGTTTCTCAAGAATAATCTATCTCCAAAAATAATCCAAGCATTTTTAGCTCTACATTGCTCCCAAATGTCTAGTTGGGCTGAAATGAAACTTAACTTCCTGTGAAATACAAGATGGCTGCCACAAAATCCAAGATGGCTGCCACACCTTAAGTAGACAAAAAAATAGGAAAGAGTTTCATCATTACACCAAGAGGTATTAAATAACACTGTTACCATGGTGATAAGCATTACATGTAGTTAGACCAATGAAATTCAGTTTGATGAGCCTTGTCAAGATGGTTGAAGTGTCCGTCATTCTGTCTCTCTTTTTAGCCGGATTGTATAGCAAATCCAGGTTTATAGTTTGGCGATTTCTGTCTGTCAGTCTGTCTGTCCGTCTATGCGGTTTGACTTTTTGGTTAAAGTTTTTTTTCCTTATTTCTCAAAAATAAACACAATGTTATATGACAAGAACCATAACTCTGTCATGTATTTTACCGGCATTATCTACCATTTTACTTACATTTTTCAATTAAAATGTTGATTTTGCAATCCGGTGTTCGCATCACTGTTGGTGCTTCATTTGAACTTAATTTTTCATTAATTAATTTCAGTTGATCCCAACCCAGACACCTCAAGAATCCAAGTGAGTTATTGTTGTTATTCTTTACTCTTTAATACAGCTAATACTGTATTAAAGGGGAACACTATCCACATGAAGATGCCTGTGGCAGTAAACATCTCACATCAATCTGTGATAAAAACCAAACATTTTAAAGGCCAATTGTAAAACGCATTAAAGGGACAAAAGGCAATCTTGACTTCTTTAAAAAATTTAACTCTGTATTAGCGTATCTACCCATTAACTTACATATTTGAAAATCATTATTAATTACTGTTTTCATGGTTTAAAGATAGTTGGTTTTGCATAATATTATTGTTGATTGTATTGCACGAATACCATAATATATTTAAATCTAAGGTAGAATAGTGAATAAAAATGTATTTAATTATATACAAACAGGTTTAAAGAAAAAAATCATAACCAGATTAATAAATCATGCTGCTAATTTTAAAGCCAGGGCCTTTTAACCAGTTTTGAGGAAGAGGCCTTTTGGGGAAAAAATCCATGAATGGGGAATGGAATTTACAGAGTTAAGTTTAAAAAATGGGGAAAACTGCATGATTTAAAAAAAAACTGATCGGGGAAGGGGCCTTATACAGGCTGCTGCAAAGAAGGGTAAAAAGGCCCTGAAAGCTCAATACATACTTCAAGATTGCTGACTGTCCCTTTAAGAATAAGAGCTTAAGTAAAAGAAATGTACTTTCATTATGATCCTATTATTTGTTGTTTATTTATTGATTGTATGCATGATATAATTAAATAAATAAACCTAACAATGCTAATGTTCGAGGCTTATACATTACAGTACGACACTGTAGCTTGGAGTCTGTATGTTTCAGGAGAATGATATCTACGAAGAAATACTGCTCAAGTCTGGTAGGAGCCGTGTCTGTGACAAGTCCTACCCAACTGTTTCCCATATGCTGTATAAGGTATACTGTCATGTTTTTCTAATGTTTCTTTTTTTTTGTCTGCCATTTAGTTGTCTGTCTTTTAATTTGTTATTGAAAGAGATTTATAATGTATAAATATGAAAAAATACTAAGAAAAGAGCTTCTGTTCCAATCTAACTTCATGTGTTTAAGAACGTAGTCAGCAATTCTTATGGGGGTTGGTCAAGTCATCAAGCTGTATGTAGGATTTAGGTCAAGTCATCAAGCTGTGTGTAGAATTAGATCGAATCATCAAGCTGTATGTAGAATTTAGGTCAAATCTTCAAGCTGTATTTAGGATTTAGGTCCAGTCATCCATGCTATATGTAGAATTAAGTTAAGTCATCAAGCTGTATGTAGAATTTAGATCCAGTCATCTCCATGCTGTATGGAAAATTTAGGTTAAGTCATCCAGCTGTATGTAGAATTTAGGTCAAAGCATCAAGCTGTATGTAGGATTTAGGACAAGTCATCCATGCTGTATGTAGAATTTAGGTCAAGTCATCAAGCTGTATGTGGAATTCAAGTCAAAACATCAATTCTGTATGTCAGATTTAGGTCGTCATGAATGCTGCATATAGAATTTAGGTCAAGTCATCAGAGCTGTATGTCAGATTTAGGTCAAGTCATCAGTGCTGTATATAGAATGTAGGTCAAGTCATCAATGCTGTATATAGAATTTAGGTCAAGTCATCAATGCTGTATGTATAATTTAGTTTGTCATCAATGCTGTATGTAGAATGTAGGTCAAGTCATCAATGCTGTATATAGAATTTAGGTCAAGTCATCAATGCTGTATGTATAATTTAGTTTGTCATCAATGCTGTATATCAAATTTAGGTCAAGACATCAGTGCTGTATGTCAGATTTAGGTCAAGTCATCAATGCTGCATATAGAATTTAGGTCAAGTCATCAATGCTGAATATAGAATTTAGGTCAAATCATCAATGCTGTATATCGAATTTAGGTCAAGACATCAATGCTGTATATCAGATTTAGGTCAAGTCATCAATGCTGCATATAAAATTTAGGTCAAGTCATCAACGCTGTGTGTAAGATTTATGTCAAGTGGTCAGTAATGTATATAGAATTTAGGTCAAGACATCAGTCCTTTATATGAGATTTAGGTCAAGTCATCAATGCTGTATATAGAATTTAGGTTAAGTCATCAGTACTGTATATAGAATTTAGGTAAAGTCATCAATGCTGTATGTAGAATTTAGGTCACCATCAATGCTGTATGTAGAATATAGGTCAAGTCATCCATGCTGTATGTAGTGTATGTAATGTTTTGATCATGCAATGCTATTGATACTGATACTTTACAATATAATCCATACGGTGCAGCTGATGACATACTTCAAGCTGAACAGCATTTTAGGCCGGCAAGTAAACCAGAGAGAGTTAACACAGATTTTGAAGATAATAAAGAATACATGCAGTATAAATCTCTATGTTCTGAGTTCTGATTGATATGCAAGCCATGTTGTTTACATGGGAGTCATGTTTATTTACATAGAAGCCATGTTTATTTACATAGAAGCCATGTTTATTATTATGGCTCCCCCACACAAAGTGTGGTAGGGGAGCCATATTGATTTTGTGCTTTCTGTCTGTCTGTTTCTCTGCGTGTCTGTGTCACAAACGATGTCCGATCAATAACTAGAGAATGGTTGGACCTAGGGTCCTCAAACTTGGAAGGATGGTTGGTCATGACAAGTAGATGACCCCTATTGATTTTGGGGTCACTAGGTCAAAGGTCAAGGTTGCGGTGACATTGACTATCAAAACGATGTCCGATCAATAACTAGAGAATGGTTGGACCTAGGGTACTCAAACTTGGAAGGATGGTTGGTCATGACAAGTAGATGACCCCTATTGATTTTGGGGTCACTAGGTCAAAGGTCAAGGTTGCGGTGACATTGACTATCAAAAAGATGTCCGATCAATAGCTAGAGAATGGTTGGACTTAGGGTCCTCAAACTTGGAAGTATGGTTGGTCATGACAAGTACATGACCCCTATTGATTTTGGGGTCACTAGGTCAAAGGTCAAGGTTGCGGTGACATTGACTATCAAAACTATGTCCGATCAATAACTAGAGAATGGTTGGACCTAGGGTCCTCAAACTTGGAAGGTTGGTTGGTCGTGACCAGTAGATGACCACTATTGATTTTGGGGTCATTAGGTCAAAGGTCAAGGTTGCGGTGACATTGACTATCAAAACGATGTCCGATCAATAACTAGAGAATGGTTGGACCTAGGGTTCTCAATCTTGGAAGGATGGTTGGTCGTGACAAGTAGATGACCCCTATTGATTTTGGGGTCACTAGGTCAAAGGTCAAGGCTGCGGTGACATTGACTATCAAAACGATGTTCGATCAATAACTAGAGAATGGTTGGACCTAGGGTCCTCAAACTTGGAAGGATGGTTGGTCGTGACCAGTAGATGACCCCTATTGATTTTGGGGTCACTAGGTCAAAGGTCAAGGTTGCGGTGACATTGACTATCAAAACGATGTCCGATCAATAACTAGAGAATGGTTGGACCTAGGGTCCTCAATCTTGGAAGGATGGTTGGTCGTGACCAGTAGATGACCCCTATTGATTTTGGGGGTCAAAGGTCAAGGTCGCAGTGACCTTCACTATCAAAACGATGTTCGATCAATAACTAGAGAATGGTTGGACCTAGGGTCCTCAAACTTGGAAGGATGGTTGGTCGTGACCAGTAGATGACCCCTATTGATTTTGGGGTCACTAGGTCAAAGGTTGCGGTGACATTGACTATCAAAACGATGTCCGATCAATAACTAGAGAATGGTTGGACCTAGGGTCCTCAATCTTGGAAGGATGGTTGGTCGTGACCAGACCAGTAGATGACCCCTATTGATTTTGGGGTCACTAGGTCAAAGGTCAAGGTTGCGGTGACATTGACTATCAAAACGATGTCTGATAAATAACTAGAGAATGGTTGGACCTAGAGTCCTCAATCTTGGAAGGATGGTTGGTCGTGACCAGTAGATGACCCCTATTGATTTTGGGGTCACTAGGTCAAAGGTCAAGGTCGCGGTGACCTTCACTATCAAAACGATGTCTGATCAATAACTACAGAATGGTTGGACCTAGGGTCCTCAAACTTGGAAGGATGGTTGGTCATGACCAGTAGATGACCCGTAGATGACCCCTATTGATTTTTTTTTGTTTAATAATCTTTTTTTTTTTTTTTTTTTTTTGCATAAAAAGTTTTAAGGTCGGCCCCTTAAAAAAATAGACTCGGTCGGGTTACCTGAACCACACATATTTTTTTATGTGGCCTTACTGATACAGATAGTAGATACAGTCACAGGGATACGATCTCGGATCAATAGAGAACGGTTGGACCTAGAGTTGTCAATTATGCCTGTTTGGGCGAGTGGGGGAGCCATACGTTTTTGTCCCATGGACAATAACAATTTCTAGTTTAAGTTTATTTACATAGAAGCCATGTTTATTTACATAGAAGCCATGTTTATGTACTTAAAAGCCATGTTTATTTACGTTTATTTACATAGAAGCCATGTTTATTTACATAGAAGCCATGTTTATTTACGTTTATTTACATAGAAACCATGTTTATTTACGTAGAAGCCATGTTTATTTACGTTTATTTGCATAGAAGCCATGTTTATTTACATAGAAGCCATGTTTATTTACGTTTATTTACATAGAAGCCATGTTTATTTACGTTTATTTACATAGAAGCCATGTTTATTTACGTAGAAGCCATGTTTATTTACATAGAAACCATGTAAACATAGAAGCCATGTTTATTTACATAGAAGCCATGTTTATTTACATAGAAGCCTTGTTTATTTACGTAGAAGCCATGTTTATTTACATATTTATTTACACAGAAGCCATGTTTATTTACATAGAAGCCATGTTTATTTACGTGTATTTACATAGAAGCCATGTTTATTTACGTAGAAGCCATGTTTATTTACGTTTATTTACATAGAAGCCATGTTTCTTTACGTAGAATCCATGTTTATTTACATAGAAGCCATGTTTATTTACATAGAAGCCATGTTTATTTACGTTTATTTACATAGAAGCCATGTTTATTAAAGTAGAAGCCATGTTTATTTACATAGAAACCTTGTTTATTTACATAGAAGCCATGTTTATTTACATAGAAACCATGTTTATTTTGCATAGAAGCCATGCTTATTTACATAGAAACCATATTTATACTATGACAATGTTTTGTATTCTTCAGAGGCAGACTGGTATGAAGAGCCAGATCAAATTTGGGGCGTGTCATCAACGGGTTATGTGTACACCGTAAGTTTTTGTCTTCATTACAAACCTAGTATACTACAGATCTACTGATTGAAGATCAGCAGGGCCTGTACGACGGGCTCATCATCTGGCTGTGAAAGGTCACAGCAACATACCTTTATATGATACCTACTTGATACTGACTAATATTCAACTTTCTGCAAAATTGAAGATGGCAACCAAGTAAAAGTTCGTGAAATGTAAACCGTATTGATGCATGCACTCATTACTTCTATGTAAACAATACATACATAATGCTTGTGGTTAACAGTTACTTTATCGCAGCTACAGCTAGAAACATTGTGTGGTAATGCACATAACTTGTTTGTGATGCATATAGATTAGTTGTTTGTGATGAATATACATAACTTCTCGTTTATGATGCATACAAATTACTTGTTTGTGATGAATATACATTACTTGTTTGTTTATGATGCATACACATTACTTGTTTGTGATGAATATACATTATGTGTTTGTTTATGATGCATACACATAACTTGTTTGTTTATGATGCATACACATTACTTGTTTGTTTATGATGCATATACCTAACTTGTTTGTGTATGATGAATACACATTACTTGTTTGTGATGCATATAAATAACTTGTTTGTTTATGATGCATGCACATTACTTATTTGTTTATGATGCATACACATTACTTGTTTGTGATGCATACACATTACATTTGTTTATGTTGCGTACACATTACTCGTTTGTGATGCATATACGTGCGGCTAAGCCACGAAAGTGTTCACACTTTCGTGTTACGAAGGTCGATTTCTGAAGTTGTTTGAATCGTTAAATCGTCATTACGATTCGGTAGCAGCAACCCTTGTGAAGATACAGCTTGATACATACATGTACTCATGGGGGCCTACGGACTATAAATAGCTGGCCATAACATTACTTGTTTGAATTTTGAAAATGCCTTTAAGCCCTTGTTGATTGATCATAATTTACTAGAATTATATCCACATGAAAAATTATGGGAAAATATCTGATTGTTACATCATAAATGCATGATAAATGCATGTTTTATTGCTTACTGCTGCAAGTACCATACAAACAAAAATGAGCATTGTCTTCCATTTAGCAATATGATGTAGTCAAGAGCTGAATCAGTTGAAATCTACTCTGAGATGAAAAATTGTGGTGTCGTTCACTGAAATAACAATTTTTGTTCAAAACACTGTCTTTGTGTCTTTATGGCACAGGTAGCAAAAGTTCCCCTGTAAAGGGCTATGGACTATACAAATATAGTCATTCTCTAAAAAAGAGTTGCCAAATATGTTACCATTATTACCAGTTTGTATAACTATATCACAAATTAGCATTTAAAGCGACATAATTTGATGTTTTCCTCAACATTTTATTCAAAAATACAACGTAATCAGTAAAACTAGTCATTTCATGACATAACTTCGAACTAAATGCATACAATAAACATTAAAGCAAAAGGGAACATTATATTATTATACAACCTCAATATATAATAACAATTTTTTTTAAATACAATCATAAATTCTGATAGGCGACCCAGTTCACAATTTCAGTAAGTGGGGCTACGGACTAGACAAATATGCTCATTTACGAAAAGCTTACTGCACAGAAAAATAAACTATCATGAGTTTTGTGTGTTAACTACACACTGAGTATTAATGATTTTCTTTGAAAATGTCTGTTTTCTGGATATGACCGCATAATACAACATTATGTTTTAGTGGGGCTATATCAATGTAATAGATATTTGTGTCATTATAATATTACATGTAGAAATATGGGGCTACGGACTATACAAAAAAAACACACAATTTTGCGTGTGTCATTAAAAAAATTAACATGCTTGTGATTTTTATGTGTGGCTGTATTTAATATATAAAGTATTGATAGTTATTTATTACATATATAGATGGTGAATTAATATTTTTTCAAGAGAGAATAGCATTAGGTGAAAAACTGCAAATGTATAACACATAAAAAATCACTTGAATTTGAAGCGTGTCTTTATTTGGAAAACTTCCACTTAGCACTGTATGTTTTATTACATAGTTACAGCAGTTGTCCAAAAAACACCTCTTTTTCTTGACACAGCATAACATCCAAAAAATGGCAATTTTGGGGTCTTTCAAGCCTTGTATTACGATAACCGTTCAATGCAGATACATAAAACCATATATATCACAGGAAAGGTTTTTTGGAGATCTATTTAGATACATATAAAATAATAAGATTGGACATACATGGAGCAGAATCAACATACAACATTGGAAAATTGAATTGTTCACAATATCGTGGCTTAGCCGATAACTTGTTTGTTTATGATGCATATACATTACTTGTTTGTGATGCATATATATTACTTGTTTGTGATGCATATACATTACTTGTTTGTGATGCATATACATTACTTGTTTGTGATGCATATACATTACTTGTTTGTTTGCAATGCATACCCTTACTTGTTCATACAAACATTACTTGTTTGTTTGCGATTCTGACACATTACATGTTTGTTTATGATGCATACACATTACGTGTTTGTTTATGATGCATACACATAACTTGTTTGTGATGCATATAGATCACTTGTTTGTGATGGATATACATAACTTGTTTGTTCATGATGCATGCACATTACTTGTTTGTGATGCATATATATTACTTGTTTGTGATGCATATACATTACTTGTGTGTGATGCATATACATTACTTGTTTGTGATGCATATACATTACTTGTTTTATTACAATGCATACCCTTACTTGTTCATACAAACATTACTTGTTTGTTTGCGATTCTGACACATTACATGTTTGTTTATGATGCATACACATTACGTGTTTGTTTATGATGCATACACATAACTTGTTTGTGATGCATATAGATTACTTGTTTGTGATGCATATACATAACTTGTTTGTTCATGATGCATGCACATTACTTGTTTGTGATGCATATACATTACTTGTTTGTTTATGATGCATACACATTACTTGTTTGTTTATGATGCATACACATTAGTTGTTGTTTATGATGCATACACATTACTTGTTTGTTTATGATGCATACACATTAGTTGTTGTTTATGATGCATACACATTACTTGTTTGTTTATGCTGCATACACATTACTTGTTTGTTTATGATGCATACACATTACTTGTTGTTTATGATGCATACACATTACTCGTTTGTTTATGATGCATACACATTACTTGTTGTTTATGATGCATACACATAACTTGTTTGTTTATGATGCATACACATTACCTGTTTGTTTATGATGCATACACATTACTTGTTGTTTATGATGCATACACATTACTTGTTTGTGTATGATGCATACACATTAC
Source organism: Cyrtodaria siliqua (assembly GCA_037043455.1). Classification (NCBI taxonomy): domain Eukaryota; kingdom Metazoa; phylum Mollusca; class Bivalvia; order Adapedonta; family Hiatellidae; genus Cyrtodaria; species Cyrtodaria siliqua. The sequence continues at coordinate 169,656 of JAWPHD010001720.1, read as the reverse complement.
TTGTTTGTTTATGATGCAAACACATTACTTGTTTGTGTATGATGCATACACATTACTTGTTTGTGTATGTTGCATACACATTACTTGTTTGTGATGCATACACATTACTTGTTTATGATGCATACACATTACTTGTTTGTTTACAGCTATTTGCCTAACTACTGTGATACTATTGCCAGCTATAGACAGAAGGCGTTCTGTGGTACCTACTCTGTTGATGGTAACATCTTCGTCGCTGCTGCTCAAGGTCAGTTATACACTTGCTCTATACTTCCCAAATGTTCCTATAAGAACATTGTTTGGCAGACTTTTGAGTAATTATATTATGATATTCTTTATATACATATATATACTAGAGAAAAGGGTCTTTGATGGAAATTGGAGAAAAACTTGTCTTCACAGTGCCAACATAGGGAAATTTCAGGAAGATGGAATACAAGTAATTTGTTTTAGGTCTTCATTTGTTATGCACCATCATTTAAGGTCCGAAAGGTTAGATAAAGGTCACAGGCCTTCTTTTTTGTTAAAAATTAGAATCGGGCAAGTTACTACCCGAAAACTTTCTGAGGTATGGTGATCTTTTTTAAAAATTTGAAGAACATACTTTTTGCCAATGGTTGAACTTCGATAGATAAAGTCCTGAAACATACATGTTTATAATCATAGTTAAATAATAATTTGAATAATTAGGCCATACCAGTTAATATGTTATTTTTTATTTATTTTGCCTAATATGTTAAAAACATTTACTTTTTTAAGGAATTGTTAAAGGGACACATGGCAATCTTCAGTTTTATTCAAACATTTAAATTTGCTCTTCAATTTACTTATCCTGCGTCATTTTGACTTTAAAACTGCTTGCATATAATTAAATAAAAAATTGAAATTTCAACTTTATTTCCCTATTTTACCAAATTTTTAAATATATTACTGGTGCAATATTATAAAAAGTTAGTAATATGAAAAAATAATTTGCTTTGAACTATTCGAACAATTAATATTAATGATTGAACAAATGCAAGTTAAGAGGAAAACTAACGGGACGCCGCGAGTTTTTAAAAAATCAAGATTGCCATATGTCCCTTTAAAAATAACAAACCTCTTGTATTAATATTCCTCAGTGGACACAGTCTCAATACATATGCTATAAATTTGATACCCTGGATAGTTTTGGATTTTCCTTCTGCTTATTCCTGCTTCTACAGTTCATTGTGGGGTGCTGTGGTCCAGTTGTAGAGCGTTGGGCCGAGGATCGAAAAGTCACAGGTTCGATCCCCGCCATGTCCATATGTGTTGTGTCCCTGAGCAAGATACTTTATCTGCATTTGCTTAGTACTGGTTCTACCCAGGAAGACATTGAGAGTGATTAAAATAAGTTCAGAGAACTCGTTACAATCGATGTAAAATATTGTGTTAACTATTTAAATAAACTACAGTTCAATGGATTGTTATGGCTTTGTCCACAGATCAAAATGTGAGAATTTACGATACACGAGATGACGGATTTAAACTAATAAAAACTATACGGGCTAAGGATGTGGGTTGGAGCGTCCTAGATATTGCCTTTAGGTAAGATTTAACTATTCTGTCCAGTCAAACCACTTTGAAATAAAATTTCACTTCTATAAAAGACTATTCACTTTCTCACAATCTGTAACTTTGGGTAGTTTACATAAATCTATATTAAACCAGTGGCTTTGAGTATGCAGTTAGTTTTTGTTGACTTTGATATATGTTTACCATTAAACACTAAGTTAATCTTTCTCTCCAATGAACAGGATGAATAACTTAACAGATATCATATTTTATCACATGGAACTGCTTGTATTCCGTATAATATACCCATTACGTATTTCCTTATATTAACCATGTGTAATACAAGGCGACCCTGCACGTGCTTTATACACGTGCTGTTGTCCGTCGGAGGTATCGTTCTGGTTTGATTGGTTAGGTTTAATTGCAAGTTTCTTGTCATTTTTGAGCCATGTGATAAAAAAGATCTGACACTCGTTGTTATTTCATACAAAATTTTATTAAACTCTTCCAGGAATTTGTTATTAAGCTCGCCGGAGGTTCGCTTTATAACAAATTCCTGAACTCATTTAATAAAATTTTGTATGAAATGACAACTCATGTCAGATCCTCTATATAGCCCAACTTTATGCTTTCTTGAGTTCAAATTAATATTTTCCTCCAAAAATTCTACACTGCTGTCCTTTGGTTAGCAGACAACATTTGCAATTTGGCAGTGAAAGGGTTAGATAATTAAAAAAAAAAAAGTTACAATATTCATTGAGGATTATCGGTTTGTATTTCAGTCCAGATGGGAATTACTTGGTTTACTCCAGCTGGTCTGAATGTAGTAAGTATGTTTTGCTTGTCGATATGGGTTGGCCAGAATAACAAATCTCTGAGAATAAAAGGCCATGTGTAGACCACAGAATTGTACATTAAATGGTGTTGTAATTGTCTATTGATTGGGATAGTCTTGCAAGTGCCCGGAGAATGGACCGTAAAGCATTGTCTGAATACTAGAGATAATTTGAGGTCTTCAACTGACATTCTAGCAGTGAAAGGCCCATGTGGAAACTACCGAGCAACCTTATACATGTATCTAACATAGTTTATTAAAATACTCAGTGCTGATTGGTTATTGAGTGAGTTTCGAAATATCTATACAATACCTCTGACGTCAGGTACGTCAACTGTTAAGACGTCTCTTTAAACGCCAGAAAGCATGTTACCGGTAACCATTAAGACGTTATTTAAAACGCCAGTTGTAAAACAACTATGCAATTGAATGCGTTATTTTAAGCGACGCTGCGTTCCAACAACACATGTAAATAGGATTAAGCTGTAATGCGTCTCGTTTGATGTTGAGAGATCGACATAAAATGCAAGTCGTGAGAATGTGTTTGTATTTTGTGCAATCTCTCGACAAAATGTGTATCATGATACATAAAACTCCATGTCAGATAAGAAATAAAATATTTCCAGCAGGTTTATATTGTGCGATCAAAACCTGGTGTTTGGGACTTGAAACACATCGAAACCGTGGGCTTGCGGTCCTTGGTATCGATGAACTTCAAGTCCCGCCCACCAGGTATTGATCTGGGACAACCCGCTGGAAATATTTTATTTCTTAAATATATTACCTCTGACGTCGGGTACGGTACGTCAACCGTTATGACGTCAGTTTAAACGCCAGAAAGCATGTTAACCATTGAGACGTCATTTTAAACGTCAGATGCAATACAGCTATGCAACGGAATGCGTTATTTTAAGCGACGCTGCGTTCCAACAACACATTTAAATAGGATTAAGCTGTAATTCTTCTCGTTTGATGTTGAGAGATCGGCATAAAATGTAAGTTGTGAGAATTTGTTTCGCAACAAAATGTATATTATGATACATGAAAATCCATGTTAGACAAAAAATAATATATTTCCAGCGGGCTTATATCGAGCGATATCAAAACCTGGTGTTTGGGACTTGAAACACATCGAAACAGCTTTGGGATAAACTTCTAGGCATTGATCTGGGATAATATAAACCCGCTGGAAATTTATTAGCTCACCTGAGCCAAAGGCTCACAGGGGAGCTATTGGGATCACTCTTCGTACGTCGTCCGTCATCCGTCGTCGTTAACTTTTGCTTTAAACGACTTTTCCTCAGAAACCGCTTGGCCAATTTTGACCACATTCACATGGATGATCCTTAGATGAATGCTTTTTAGATTTGTTAAAATTAGGTCAACACGACATCCAAGATGGCCGCCATTACCATATATGGTCGAAACCTTAAAAAATCTTCTTCTCGAGAACCGCCAGATACATTTCAACAGTTTTTCTTTTAAAATGACCGCCAACGGCTAGACTATCAAATTTGTTCAAATGAAGTCCCCGGGGTCAAAAATGTCCGTGCCCCGGGGGTCCAAAGTTTGTATATTCAGATTTTGCATGTTTTTCATAGACTTACATCAGATTTTTTTTTTTAAAAATCTTCTCATAAGCTTATGGTCCTCTACTAAGTTTGTTCAAATGGTGACCCTAGGGTCAAATTTGTCCCCGCCCCGGGGGTCACAGTTTTACATAGACTTATATGGGATTTTTTTTTTAAAAATCTTCCTCTCGGAAACTGCAAGAGCCAGAGGTTTGATATTTTGCATTTACTATAAGCTTATGGTCCTTTACCAAGTTTGTTCAAATGGTGACCTTAGGGTCACATTTGGCCCCGCCCCAAGGGTCACATGTTTTACATAGACATGTATAGGGAAAAACTTAAAAAATCTTCTTCTCTGAAACTGCAAGAGCCAGAGGTTTAATATTTTGCGTTTGCTATAAGCTTGTGGTCCTCTACCAAGTTTGTTCAAATGGTGACCCAGGGGTCACATTTGGCCCCACCCCGGGGGTCACAGTTTTACATAGGCTTGTATAGGCAAAAATTAAAAAAAATCTTCTTCTCTGGAACCACATGGCACAGAGCTCTCATGTATTACATGTAGCATCAGCTTATGGTCCTCTACTAAGATTGTTTAAATGCTGACCCTGGGGTCAAATTTGTCCCCGCCCCAAGGGTCACAGTTTTACATAGATTTATATAGGATCTTTTTTTTAAAAATCTTCTTCTCGGAAACTACAAGAGCCAGAGGTTTGATATTTGACATTTATTATAAGCTTATGGTCCTTTACCAAGTTTGTTCAAATGGTGACCCTGGTGTCACATCTTGCCCCGCCCCGGGGTCACAGTTTTACATAAATGCTTGTATAGGGAAAAACTGAAAAAAAAATCTTCTTCTCTAGAACTGCAACAGCCAAAGGTTTAATATTTTGCATGTTCTATAAGCTTATGGTCCTTTATCAAGTTTGTTCAAATGGTGACCCTCGGTTCACATTTGACCCCGCCCCAAGGGTCACATGTTTTACATAGACATGTATAGGGAAAAACTTAAAAAATCGTCTTCTCTGAAACTGCAAGACCCAGAGGTTTAATATTTTGCATTTGCTATTAGCTTATGGTCTTCTACCAAGTTTGTTCAAATGGTGACCCATTGGTCACATTTGGCCCTACCCTGGGGGTCACAGTTTTACTTAGGCTTGTATAGGCAAAAACTGAAAAAAATCTTCTTCTCTGGAACCACATGGCACAGAGCTCTCATGTATTATTTTGCATCTGATCTTAGCCAAACTTTAGCAGATTTTATGGTTTTCTTTTTTTTTTTACTTTTTTTTTTTTTTCTTTTTTTTTTTTTTGATTATTATTATTTTTTTAAATTTTTAAACCCTGGGGTCACATTTGGTCCTGCCCCAAGGGTCACATGTTTTACATAGACATGTATAGAAAAATTTAAAAAATCTTCTTCTCTAAAACTGCAAGAGCACGAGGTTTACTATTTTGCATTTGTTATAAGCTTATGGTCCTCTACCAAGTTTGTTCAAATGGTGACCCAGGGGTCGCATTTGGCCCCGCCACGGGGGTCACAGTTTAACATAGGCTTGTATAGAGAAAAACTGAAAGAAAATCTTCTGTGGAACCACATGGCACGGAGCTCTCATGTATTACATGTAGCATCAGCTTATGGTCCTCTACTTAGTTTGTTCAAATGGTGACCTTGGGGTCAAATTTGTCCCCGCCCCGGGGGTCACAGTTTTACCTAGACTTATATTGGATTTTTTTTTTTAAATCTTCTTCTCGGAAACTGCAAGAGCCAGAGGTTTGATATTTTACATTTACTATAAGCTTATGGTCCTCTACCAATTTTGTTCAAATGGTGACCCTGGGGTCACATTTGGCCCCGCCCCGGGGGTCACAGTTTTACGTAGGCTTGTATAGGGAAAAACTGAAAAAAATCTTCTTCTCTGGAACTGCAAGAGCCAGAGGTTTTAATATTTTGCTTTTGCAATAAGCTTATGGTCCTCTACCAAGTTTGTTCAAATGGTGACCCTGGTGTCAAACTTGGGCGCGCCCTGGGGGTCACAGTTTTATATAGACTTATATATATATAGGAAAAAAACAATCTTCTCTGAAACTGCAAGAGCCAGAGGTTTAATATTTTGCATTTACTATTAGATTATGGTCCTCTACCAAGTTTGTTCAAATGGTGACCCTGGGGTAAAATTTGCCCCCACTCCGTGGGTCGCATGTTTTACATAGACTTATATAGAAAACACATTAAAGTCTTCTTATCTGGAACTACAGGAGCCAGAGGTTTAATATTTTGCATTTACTATACTCTTATGGTCTTTCACCAAGTTTGTTCAAATGGTGACCCTGGGTTCACATTTGACCCCGCCCCAGGGGTCACATTTTACATAGACTTGTATAGGGAAAAACTTAAAAAATCTTCTTCTCTAAAACCACAAAGCACACATCTCTCATATATTACATGTAGCCCTGGGGTCACATTTGGCTCTGCCCAAGGTGTTACTCTCTAGCACCTTCATTCAGTATTTGATCTTTACCAAACTTTGTCTGTCTATATCAGTGTTGTTATGCACAACAGAGCCCACATTTCTTGAACAATCTTAACCAAACTTGCACAGATTGTATATGACCATAAGATTTTGAAGAAGTTCAATAATGTGCCAGTACTCAGGTGATTGCTTTAGGGCCATGTTGGCCCTCTTGTATTGGTTCAAATTAACTCAGGTGAGCGATATAGGGCCATCATGGCCCTCTTGTTATATTTCTTAGTTTGTATGTAAATACAGTGTCCTTTAGTTGTAGGGGAAAGCATCTCTGCAGCAGGGTAGTCTAGTCCGCCCGCGTATATATGTTTTTTCGTCAGACTAGGGTACTGTTGTATAAGTGTGTTTCAGTCAAAACTCCCAACCACACAGATATCTGCCACATATGTACACATGTATCAGACAAACAAATATCTGCCACATATATACACATGTACCAGACAAACAAATATCTGCCACATATGTACACATGTACCAGACAAACAAATATGTGCCACATATGTACACATGTACCAGACAAACAAATATCTGCCACATATGTACACATGTACCAGACAAACAAATATCTGCCACATATATACACATGTACCAGACAAACAAATATCTGCCACTTATATACACATGCACCAGACAACCAAATATCTGTCATTCACGATTGCCAATCATAACATGCAATCGTCATTAAAGGTCTATTAAACCTTGCCATAAATGGCTACCACCTTCTACATTACCAGTATAAACCAAAAACTATCAATAGTTAACCGGCTACCAAAAATGCCTATTAGATGTTACCAGCTATCACCGGCTTCCAGCACAAAGTGGCTGCTATACTTCTGCCGGCTTCCAGGGTGTATAATAAAGAGAGACGACATCACGGTCACTCTTTTTTGACTGCTGCTTTTTAATACCAATACCCTCTGAAGAGTTCATATTTTCTGAACGAAACTGGTCTAAGAATATGCTCACCCAGCTGACTAGCATTTCCTCTCAGCCACTTTTTTTGTCATAAGGCCATTATAGATTTGTGATTTTTGCAAGAAATGACACTATTTTTCTTAGTTGGTTAAAATGATATCCAAATTGCCTCAAGTCCCTTTAAATGTTTTTATTATCAGTTGAAACCCAAATTTTCCTTCGTTATTTGTACATTGGATTATTTTATTATAAAGCAAGCATGTAATGTTTGATAATGTATAATTTATTTTTGTCTAATATTTCAGTCCATTTATGCAATGTCCATGGTACTGACGATATACACACGTCTCTACGCATGTTCCCAACAGAAAACAGCTTCTGCATATTTTCTCTCACATTTTCGTCTGATAACAGAGAGATTCTCGGCGGGTAAGTGTGTGTTCGCTAAATCATGCAAACAAGGTACATTGTATTACTATGTATTTAGTATTTATTTTATAATGGGAAGTGATGAAGTGGATGTTCTTCTTGTCAAAGATATCGCCACAAAAGGTAGGTCTATGCCGAGAACATAATAATTTGCTTGTAAGCCTATCTATTTACATGTATACACCTATGACATTAGATACAAATATGTAGTGATCAGTGACGCTTGAATTTATGCATTTCAAAATGTTACACCTGTCAACTTTCCCATATTAGAGTGAAGCTCACACTGTTTTTGTGTTAAAATATTGTGTGTTTTTTGCTATTCAGCAGAAAATCTCACTGCAGTCTGAAAATTTCTTCTTTCAACATGTTTTATTTCAAATAAATAAAAATTGTATACATGTATTTACAAAACGACATGTAAATGCTTGGAACTAAAGCATTCCTGAGAATTCCTTTTTGACTTCAAATAACAGTCTGTTTATTTGATACATCTTGACAATACAAGTGAAATGTCTCGTATTTCAGAGCGAATGACGGCCACCTGTATGTATATGACAGGGACAGCAACCAGCGGAGTCTGCGTGTAAGTGAACATTTTGTACCTGTCAGAGTGGGTTAGTGGGTACTGAATATAAGAATCTTTCATGGGTATCCGAATAAGAATGGGAATTCCAGCACGAGGTATAATTGCTTTTTAGGAACCGAGGCTCTGCCAAGGTTCCAATTGAAAGTTATACCAAGGGTTGGAATTTCCCTGTCTAAGCTGAATACCCATGATTGAGTCTTTTTCTTGCATATCATTTACATTGATGTCGCCAACTAATAACGTTTTGCATGTTTATTTACACAATGACACATTGTTGATATCAGCATGCGACTTTTATCTTTCCATTACCCATGCAAAATGAGGATAATCTTATCCGGTATGCAAGAATCACTTGGGTAAATGGTCTAAATTAAAATGAAAGGACAATGTCTATTTGCTTTCTGATTTTGATTTACTCTTTTATATGTTGTATGATAGGAACATTTTTGAAATTATTGTCCTATTCTGTGAATATTTTAATAGATTATTTTGCATTAATATTTCCATAATTTCATTGTATCTCTAGAAGTGCTAAACTTTAACAAGTTAACTTATTTAATGATTACAGTTTGACTTTTGTCTCTAAAATATATTATAACAGCAAATATTCATGTCTTAGTTTATTGTGAATATGAATTTTTCATTTCAAAATCACGCTTCATTTGGTCAGTAAAGAATCATTTCTTCTGGAGATGTTACATGTAGTGCATGGAAAAATGCACCGAATTATTTCACTGCTGCATAAATGTATGCTTATATGAAATAGCTTCAAGCCTGGAAAAAATTTACATAATTTAAATCATAGGAACTGAAGCAATTGAATTTAAACAGAAAATGATTCTTTACTACCGATAATTGTATACTACCCAGTGCACTGTATTACAAATTTAAGGACTGATCTGAATGGTCTTCTATATTTTTTACTTGCTATTGATCACTTCACAGCTAGGCAACTGCACAGAATTTTGTCTAAAGATATGTTTATGCTCTGCCATGGAAGTGGAGCAAGCATACAGTGTTACCCTTCTCTGTATGTCCGACCTCCCATCCGTATAGACTTAAGTTACACACTCAATCCAAGTGTGAAAGGTGACATGACTGTTCGAAAGATCATACATGTATATACAGTACCTAATTTGTATCGTTTATTATCACATAACGTCTCTTGTTAGCAGTGTCGAACACCCATTTAATATTCTATTGTATGACACACGTGTCATACATCCTGGAACGATTTTGATTGGTTGAGTAACACGTGTAACACTACGCAAGTTTATTAACTGAAACTATTTTATTTATTACAAATTCACCCAGATCTGAGTCATAAACTTATTATTTGTGACAGCTTATAAAAATAACGCACGTTATACAAAACATTGTTGTTGGTTTGTTAAAAAGTTGGCGTAAACTGCTATTTTGTAAAGAGGTAAAACACGAACTCTTTTATACGCAACGTTACGACGTCACATATTTATGACGTTTTGGCGCTAAAATGTGTCTGACGTCGTGGCGGTTCTATGTCCATCTGAATTATTTTTTACTAATTTGATTGCAGTGTTATGTGATAAAAAGATCTTAAACTCGTTCCCATTCCATATAAGATTTATGAATTATTTTTAAGTTTAACTCGTCAAAAGGCTCGTTAAAATTAAAATAATTCACAACTCGTTTCATAAATCTTATATGAAATGGGAACTCGTTTAAGATCCTCTATATCTATGACAATAAAGCTGTCATCCACAGGAAAGAGGTCAATAGTATAAACTTTTAATGTATTACTTAATGTGGAGTGGTGGGGGAGTGTTATGATGATATAGGGGTTTGACCCTCAAAACAACCTTGCACTGCCCCCTTAATGTTTAAGGAATTATATTTCACCACAATTTAGGTAAACTGGCAATTTGCAGAACATGAGTGACAAGTCTTTGGTTTGTTGTCACCTTCCCCCCAGCCCCCACCTCGATCCCCACCCCAACCCTTCACGACTCCTCCTCCACTGATATCCTCGATCTGTGGTGGTTAGCTATTCAGTATTATATTTCTGTAGAAGACACAGTTATTTTTGCACATCTATATCATGATTAAAAATTCTCTGTGCTTTGTTACAGATTGATGCTCACGATGATGATGTGAATGCTGTGGCCTTCGCCGACACAACATCCCAGATATTGTTTAGTGGCGCAGATGATGGGCTGTGTAAGGTAGGTGCCTGTACACTATAACATACACCATTTTGTTGAATAATCATTGAAAAATCAGATTCAAGATCTTTTCTGTTTACTTTTATTATTTCATTCGAAACCTTTTATGTGCATCCTGAACCAACAGCACAATGCAATGGACAGGACTTGATCGCTATCCAGCAATAATATTTTTACCAACTTAAAATGATAATGGTTAATATGAAGTTTAAAGATCACGTTGATGGCATAGTATTAGAGTGTCTGTCTCACATGCAGCAGGTCATGGGTTCAGTCCCCTGTCGGCTCACACCAAAGGCGTCTTTACATTCAGCATCTAAAGGGTAGTGGTCAGTCGGCCTGGTATTGATAAGTGTGACTGGGTGGGGTATCATTTCTGATGTCTATGGCCTGGTATTGATAAGTGTGACTGGGTGGGGTATCATTTCAGATGTCTATGGCCTGGTATTGATAAGTGTGACTGGGTGGGGTATCATTTCAGATGTCTATGGCATGGTATTCCAGTGTGACGGCACTAGAAAGTTGGGGCATTGAGCTCATTGCTTCAAGTAGACACCGTCATGATGTGACCGAAAGATCGTTGAAAAGCAAAATTAAACGCCATACATATATGAAATTAACTAACATTGATGTTAACCATTTCTCCATTTCAGATATGGGATAGACGAACCTTGCGAGAGGAGCATCCCGTCCCTGTGGGTATACTAGCAGGACATTATGACGGCATCACCTATATTGATTCCAAGGTAGCTCCCTTTGTTTATAAATTATTGTATAGTTGTGAAGAAATTTTGTTGCTGATACACACTTTTATGTTCCTTCAAGTAGATATATTTAGATAACTCAACAGCAAATTAAATACTTAACAAGCTGGTTTATAACCAGATCAGGTTGAAAGTTCTTAGCTCCACTGACCAAAGGCCAGTAGAGTTCATGCGATGGAGATTCATGCATTGTTTGTCTGTCTTCTGTTAGCAATTTTACAAAACAACATCTCTAACAGCTTTAATAGCCAGTTTTAATAGCCAGTTCTGATGTCAGACTATCTGTTACTGGTATTCCTCCACAGCCACAGAATATACAGCCCCTCAAGACATAGAATGACAGCCTCTCAAGGCATAGAATGACAGCCCCTCAAGGCATAGAAAGACAGCCCCTCAAGGCATAGAATGACAGCCCCTCAAGGCATAGAATGACAGCCCCGCAAGGCACAGAATGACAGCCCCTCAAGGCTTGATTATTAGATTATTCAGGGCTCCTTACAGGGAGAGGAGTAGAGATGTTTGTAGAGGGACTACGGTATAAATGTTAGGTTCACACCTGCAAGCACACATGCAGAGAAAAGTATTGTGCAGCTGACTTTGAACCTGTTCCACTCGGACTGCAGTTAAGGTTCTCCATGGAATGAGGTTACCTTTCCAGAAATACTTCATCATTCTACCCTTTAACTGTTTATAATCTTGTTGAGCTCCTTATATAAAGTGGAATGTGTCCCCGAAATTTACAGAGAATGACGTGCAATGATAAACCGAGTTTATCTAGTCATGGCTTCATTAGGGGTTTGTAGATGAAAGATCAATGTCACCTTTTTTTCACATCATAATTTGACTTTTGACGGGCATATTATGCACCATTTATGGTGCTGTTGATAAGGGGCGTGCAGACGTGGGCAAAGTTTGCAGGAGCTGCTCTGATGGTCGGCCGAGTTATTAGGGAAAAACGCTAGGTGGCAGAAGATATTGATGGCTACATCTTGTTTTATTTACAGGGCGATGCACGGTACCTTCTGTCCAACTCAAAGGACCAGACGATGAAACTCTGGGACATTCGTGTGCTGGCCTCGCCCACTGCTATAGAACACACCAGGAAGGCTGTATCAAAACAGCGCTGGGACTACAGGTGGCAGCAGGTGCCGAAAAAAAGTAGGTCATCATAGTTGTATGCTTGTTTGTTCTTAGATGATTCATAAAATTTAGTTGTTGATACACACTTTTATGTTCCTTCAAGTAGATATATTTAGATATCTCGACAGCAAATTAAATACTTAACAAGCTAATTTATAACCAAATCAGGTTGAAAGTTCTTAGCTCCACTGACCAAAGGCCAGAAGAGTTCATGTGATGGAGATTCATGCATTGTTAGTCTATCTTCTGTTAGCAATTTTACAAAACAACATCTCTAACAGCTTTAATAGCCAGTTTTAACCAAATTACCTATGGATGGATGATCGTTGCATTAATATGTTTCAAAGATATACAAAGTATGTTGAGCCACCATTCAAGATGGCTACCATTGCTAAAAATAGCTCAAATAGTCTCAAGAACCATTTGACAGTTGTTTTTAAGAAACAGAAATAATTGTTATACCCCGCTTTAGCAAAGTGAAGTGGGGGCTATATAGGAATCAAGCTGTCCGTAACATCCCATCGCATAACATATTTTTGTCGCTCGCGTCCCATACACATTTTTATAACTTGTATGCATCAAACATTTTTGAATGGGTTGTTTCCAAACTTTATTTAGAGGTTAATATACGGCCATGGTGTGCCTTTTGGCAAATAATGGCACACCTAGTGCCGTAATGGCCCGAGGGCCATGCACTAGGTGTGTCGAGGGCCATGCACTAGGTGTGCCATTATCGACAAAAGGCACACCACGGCCGTATATTTGCCTTTTTATTACATACCTTACTATAAATGGAGAAGAAGAATAAGAACAAACAGTGCACCTTTATGACAAAATACGTCGACATGTTTACAAAATGGTGTACATTAAACATACAGGTAGCATAAAATGCAAACACTTATTTGGCAAATAAATACATTACATTAAATTAATAATTTATCTTAAGTTAGTTTTCTCCCTTGTCTTTCGCTTTAATGATATATTTCAAAGCTTCAAACGTTTATTTACTGGAAAATTGCAGTTGAGATTTCAACGTCCGCTCCTCAGCCATAGCACGCCAATATGACGTCTTTTTATTGCTTGATGACGTTGACGTCTTCGCGTGAAGACAGTGTGCCGATTATGGATTGAAAAACAGGGCTGATAATCATTGTTTTTCTACTAAAATATGTTACTATTTATAGTAAGGTATGTAATAAATACACTTGTAGCATGGTTGGTGACATTGCCTTTGATGAATGCAGAGCATTAAATCGTTTAACTTAGGGTAACTAAAGGGGCGTGGCTAAACCATACTACAACTACCGGATATTGGAATTTAGAGTACGGTCACTATGACGTCACAGTGTTACTAGGTACACCATGCTACAAAAAAGATAGAGTCTGTCTCAGCTCGTTGGTTATTTAAACACCTCGATGGGCTACGCCCATCTCGGTGTTTAAATAAGCCAACTCACTGAGACCAGACTCTATCTATTACATAACAACTGATGAACTTATATCCCTCTACATCACCCATTGTTGATTGCCCAATTTATTGCAGAATTATGGCCTTTTGTTTGACTTAGAATTTAAAGCGAGTGTTTTTCATCACCTTCAGTGATAGTTCTAGTTATATCTAAGACAAGGCTGCACAGTATTTTGCTTTTAAATTAGATACTATGTCACGGTAAGTTGTTATTTAGATAATTCTGCATAAGAGTTTCTTACTTATTGTTCAGGGTACTTGTTTCAGACAAAAATATTTTAGCATTAACATGAGAAATTTATTTAATGCGTACATAAATTATATATCATTAGAACTGGAATCCTTAGTGGTAAATAAAAATACATTACTTTTCAAATCAGTTAAGAAGTAAATATGTTACAGCCAAAATGCTTTTGGAATGGGGCTTTTTCCAGGTAAATTCCTTGTTGCTGATAAAGCAGAAAATTAAGAAATCTTAAATACCTTCAGTCAGCCTAGTAGTTTGCTATAACACTTTCAGAGTGTCTTAATTTATCCAACACATTAAAAATGTTTTTGGATAAAAAATCTATAAAAGAAAAAACATGTTTCAAATTTTTGATGCAGCAGAATCAACAACTTTTGCATGTAAATTTTGAAAAGTAAGTTTATTTTTATTTTAATACCGCTAAAGATGTCTGTTTCACTGATATACATTTTACTTAGGTACAGGTTGAATTTTGTCTTAAAAGTAAAAAAACAAAACTTTGGCTGAAACCAGTGCCCGAAAAATAGAATATGCACATTAATACCTACAGCAGCAAAAGAAAATATGATGATTTATTTCTACTTATTTCTTAAATGTAAATGTTTCTGTATTTACAGTGAATCAGCGACCTCGTTTACAGGGAGACACATCTGTGATGACATATAAGGGACACTCCGTGTTACACACGCTCATACGATGTCACTTCTCGCCGGAGTTCAGCACCGGGCAGAGATACGTGTACACGGGTTGTGCCACAGGAAGTCTTATAAGTAAGCCACTGTTATTACCTTGTACTTCAAGGCACCCCTGTAACAGGCTATATTGTGGGTTTCTAATACAAGTCTACAGTACACACTTTTTTTTATTAGCGGGATTGCATAGCAAATCCAGGCTTATAGTTTGGTAATGTCCATCCGTCCATCTATGCGTTTTGACGTTTTGGTTAAAGTTTTTGTTTTTCTTCATTTCTTAAAAATGAATTGTCGGAAAGCTTTAAAACTTGGCACACATGTTCATTATCATTACACACTGTTATATGACAAGAACCATAACTATATCATTTAGTTTACCTGAATTATCCCCCCTTTTTACTTACTTTTCTTTAGTTAAATTGTTGAATTCACAATCCGGCGTTTGCACCACTGTTGGTGCTTCACTTGTCTATATAGACTTTGGGTTTTAAGCTGTTGGGAGTAGCAGATCAGAAGAGATTTTTCTTTTATATAATGATTTGTTTATCTTCCTCCCTGCATATAATCCTGTAAGTTATACGAGGCTTTATCATTTTAATTAAGAAATAATAAATATGTACCTGTGTTTTATCGGTGAATAAAATACAGTTAGGAGTTCGGATGCGTAGTAATTAAATCACGAGTGCGTGAGCAGGAGTGATTTAATTACTCGCATCCGAACGACTGATGCATATGATGGGTTTATATCGGGGGTGTGCACAATTTGGGAGCATGGCACGTTTGTTGTAATTAACTTTTCATTAAAATTACTGTCGAGTTTGTCTTCGTGACGTATATTTACCAAGTGACGTTATGTAACTTGGCGCTTCCAACGGATGAAATATACGCGGGGAATTAATGGAACAGCTGTATTTTATCGTAGAATAACATACAGCTGTCTCTCTTCTTTGTGTATATGAAAGACTGTGGATGTCGTGTTAGAATACATCGTAATAGCCATAAGTTTATACTCCCAATTAAAAAGTTCATGGGATAATGGTGATTGCCCAGTGTCTGTCTTTCTGTAGAATGATTCTCTGTAAATGAGACTGATATATAGATAATTTTTAAATAAATTTGCAACAATTACACTTTTTCACATACTAAAATAAGATCCGTATCTCAAAGTTCAAGGTCATAATTTTGGTACAAAGGTCATATTCTCTCCATATAGAGGCAAAGTTTGTGTCCACTCTGTAATTTTGGAATTTGTTATTTATTGTAAATAATTTTTATTTCAGTCTACGATACGTTGACCGGCAACATTGTTCGGAAACTGGAGGGTCATAGGTCATGTGCGAGAGACGTATCCTGGCACCCTTACAATAACAACATAATTACCACCTCAGTAAGTTATCATACATATGTAACAACTCGGATCAAAGTCAAAGCTGGGATTCACTCAAAATTTCTAATATTCTCAAAATGAAATCTACATGTCTTTTTACAAAAATCTGCCCATAGACTGAATTCAAACTTACGATTTTTAGCTCTACACTGAATGATGTCTTGTACATTTGCTTAAATGTTATCATTGTTTTCAGTGGGATGGTACTCTGCGAAAATGGGAATATATGTCGCCGGATAAGTTTGAAGAATGCGATTCGGAAAGCTCCACAGAGTCTGGTGAAGACAACGATGAAATGGAAGGCTTTAGACGTAGTAACCGTCTGCAGAAAAAGACAAAGAAAAGACCACGGCCAGAATGCTGTGATAGCAGCAGCAAGAAACGGGGACTGTTTGATTGAACATTGGGTTTTGTAAGTCTGGATTGCAATCCCGAAGATTTTACAAACATTTCTGTAATGTAGAGGGTTTGCATTACAAATACTTGGAAAATATATTCTGGAAGCGGAGTACTGTTTTAAGATAAACCTTTTTTGTACCAGCTAAAATGTATACAAAAGCACTATTTCAGATTATAATAAATAAGGGTTTTTCCATTAAAACATACATGGGACCACAGGAAGGCACTTTCAAATTGAACACCTACCCATAGATGCAAAATTGTGTTTAAAGAACCAATTTTCAGAAAATAGGGTTCACCAATAGGTGTTTATTAAATACCCTTCCTGGGGTCCCGGGTATGTTTTAATGGAATAGCCCTAAGGATTATTCCACTGAAACGTACATGGGACCACAGGAAGGCATTTTTGAAACTGAACACCTACCCATAGATGCATTAAAGAACCAACTTTCAAAAATAGGGTCCCCCGTACATAGATGTTTATTAAATTGTCTTCCTGAGGTCCTGGGTATGTTTTTAATGGAATAGCCTGGACAGTTAACATCAGTATACATGATCACAGAATTGTGTAATGATTGATATGACAAGTCTGAATTTCAAGCATTACAAGTTTTGTGTTACGTTTGATACTTACTTGATTTCAAGTATTAAACGGATTGTAGTCATATAGCCAATATCGTTATTAATAAGAGTTCTGAACTTGGTCAAGGATGAAAGAAATATCAAAATCGGAGGATAAATAAAAAAGATATGATCATTTGAAGTTAGTTTTGAAACCGATATGGAAGCCGCCATTTTGAGAACTATGACATCACAGTTCTTAAATACCATATATGGAATATTTATGAATATGTTAACTGATTTATGGGGGGAAATCACAGCAATGATATGAAAAATAAGTATACTCAAGTGTTATAATGCATTATATGGCACGTTTTGCATTCATTTGCAGTGATTTTCTTTGCTTTAAATGATATTTACAAATTTGCCTTGTATGTTAATTTAAAATTATGAAGTCATAGTTTTCAAAATGGAGGCACCCATATCCTGTTTTAGTAAAACCTTCTAATAATCATATCTTCTTTGTTTATTACCCGATTTTGATAATTCTTAAAACTTTCAATAATAAAGATTGTTTGGCTGTGTCATCACATTCCCTTTAAGGTTTATCATTGTGATTTAAATTGCTACAAATACAATCGTGAACTGATTTGAGATATTTATCCAAGTTATACTTGCTTCTATGGTTTTCATTTCATCAGTAGATACACTTTTATATTCATGCATCACAAATATTTTGGAAATGTGTGGCTTATTTCTGATCTTGATCACTCCATGCTTGATAATCATGAAATCTGGATCCCAGAAGATGCTTTCAAACAGATGATAAATTTGATGAGTGAACCAACACTTTGGAGAGTGCAATTTAATTCAACATAATTGTGTTTTAATTGTGAAATGGGACAGACAGGCAATTCTGATATTACAAACTGCTGAAAACTGGGTGATAATGTGTTCTTTGGCCCGACGCAGATTTAATATTACAAGCCAACAGTGGATTTGTGACTTGTAATTTTTCACATGCACGATGGTTAGACATGAAGGTTTTCAAATGAAGAGAAATACAAGGGATATAACCGTGACGAATATTAAAGAGGACTCTGACCCCTGGGACCCCAAGGAAACTTAAACGGATTCAGTGTCTGCATATCTTATAACAAAAGACTATGATAAAGCATAGAAAACAAAACAGTACAATTATTGGGTACTATGACATTTGAGTATAGTAATGAAACATGGTGAAGAGATTCTTCTTGTGTGGAGGTCATGTGATGATCATGTGATATCTAAAGGTCATGGAAGACATTTTGACGTAACAGAAGGCAAGACTGTAAAATTTATCCAATGAAATAGTTTCTTATGGAATATAACCTTAGATAGAATGTGTTGACCTTATTGGGTGCTGATTATTTTTTTAACAGTATTAACAAAACACATAAACCGTGTCAAAAGGATAACATCGCTAGAATTGGGATTTTATTTACTGAATTTGAAATGAAACGCAGCGATCGGCAGATCATCTGTTTTGTTGTTTTAACCTACATTAACCCTTAACCCGCTACATATATATAATGGACTGTTTCTTTCTTTGAATTAAGACCATTCCATTTATGTGACAAAGGGGTGTTTTGGGGGAATGACTGATCAGCAGTTACTAGCTGGCTGATCTGGGTTTACAATGGACGCAAAGGCTATTAGAGTCGTGCTTAGCGGGTTAAGGGTTAAAGACCATTTTGTTTCCTATGTATTATCTACACATTCGGAAACCTGTAAATATTTTGCTCATGCCACAACCTTTGCCTTTTATGATTGATGATCATAAAGAGTAGTGATAGAAAGAAAATGGAAGATTTGAAATGAATTGAAAACAGTTCTGATAAATGAGAAGTTAGAAAGGGAATAGTTAAAATGGAAATAGAAGAAATATCCAGCAGGGAAGTGGAAGCTAGCAGATCTTTTGGCGATGTTGGATATGCATGTAAACTCTGTTGTGCCAATAGGCCACTACTGAGTTATGTTTTGTTTTGGTTAAAGCCACACTACGCTCAGTTTAACCCATAACGGAGATGAGTTAGACTGTATAAGTATATAGTGTTACTGCCAAAGTTGTTTTAGTTCACTTGATTTCCCCATGTGTTAATTAAATCAACTGATTTTGAGATAAAAAAAATTCTTTATTTTGGTATGCTAACTTTACATGATTTCGTAATGTAAACAATACGTGTAGTGTAAAATGATTCGTTGGCCTGCCTATCGTATTGGTGACGTGCATAGTTATTCATCCAGCACATCTGTTGGCCTGCCTATCGTATTGGTGACATGCATAGTTATTCATCGAGCACAAGGAAAAAGTGCATTAACACTTCAGATTTTTCATAATAAGCAATTGAAGTGATTAATTTTGCATATGTCGAAAAGTTTTATAATTTTCTATTGCTTTGATTGTGTGCGACTTCCATAAACTGTTAACTGTTCCAGTTTACTTTAAAAAACATAGTCTGGCTTTAAGCAGTATTGAAGGTTAATGGTATGATACTGTTTTATAGAACTTCAATAAACTTAACCCTTAACCCGCTATGAACGTATAATGGACTGTCCTTTCTTTAAATTTAGACCATTCCATTTATATTACAAAGAGGCGTTTTGGAGAAATGACTGATGAGCTGGGTTTACAATGGACGCAAAGGCTATTGTAGTCGCCCTTAGCAGGCTAAGGGTTAATTAGGATTGGGGGAACTTCGTTATCTGTATCAGCATGGGATTCAAGACTGCCTTCATTTTCATTTCTCTATGGCTTTATGGTTTGTTAATCTTTATAATGTAACCGTTCATATCAGGGATTATTTTGTGTTGTAAATACTGATTAATCCGTAAATACTGATTAATCCATATTTTTACTGAATATTTTTGTTGTTGATTTGTTTATAATTTATTCAGCTTTTCATACCATGTATTTCATTAATTGCATAAAGTTAATGATTGAGTTACAGTCAGTGTTTTCAAAATTACTAATTTCATTACTTTAAAATTAGTTTTTTAGAAGTCTCCAATAAAATAGAATTAATTTTTTTATTGCAAAACAAACTTTTTTTTAAAAAAAAGAGAAAATTGGAGAAATAAAATGATGTAGTTGTGGAAATGTTACAGTTATCACTGTTGGCATCAGAACTTTATTGACATGGACTAGGCCACTGTAGTTTGTATACTTCTACTGTAGTTTGTATACTTCCACTGTAGTTTGTATACTTCTACTGTAGTTTGTATAATCATGATATTAATACTAAAGTTGATGACTATACCACTGTAGTTTGTTATCAGAAAATGGACTTCACCACTGTCCTTTGTTTATGACTCAGTGTGGTTTGTTAGCCTCGGCTTTAAAGCTACAGATCTCTGCTTCGTGTGGGTTCACTCCCTGACGGAGACAAGTCTGACGGGAAACTTCACCCTTCATATCATCTCCCTTTGAGGTTGCTGTCCCAATAAAACTAATATGATTATTGGGACAGCAACCTCAAAGGGAGATGATATGAAGGATGGGCATGATTAAACAATGAAGTTTCCCATCAGACTTGCCTGCCTCCGTCTGGGAGTGAACACACGCGAAGCAGAGATCTGTAGCTTTAAAGCCGAGGCATGTTTCTTGTTATAACAACATGTACTAAACTGCTGTAGTTTATGAATAAACCTTTAGTTTATTTATAAATATATCACTTTTTTTTTTATCAGAAAATGAATTACGCAATTGTAGTTTGTTTTTGACTATCAGTGTAGTTTGTTATCAGAACATGGACTGTTATCACAACTTGCCAGACTAAACGGCTGTAGTTTGTTTATGAATATACCACTAGTTTATTATCACTAATATCATCTAAACTACTGTAGTTTGTTTATGAAAATGTTTTTCACAAAATGGTTTGTTATTATAGCATAAATGGACTAGTTTATTCCAATAGATTATTTATTACTTTCACTTAAAAGATAACCATGCTAAGATTTTCAATCTGGGACGGTATGTGTATTGTAGCATTTGAATGGAAAAGCATTAGAATCAAGTTAATCATGCTAAGATTTTCAGTCTGGGACGGTACGGATGGCGGGAGGTGTACAGTACTGGTTCTACCCAGGAAAAGCGGGTGGTCTGCCTCCATCACAAAAAATCGACTGTCATATATAACCTTACATGTGCAGTGCTCAAAGAAAATTGTTTTAAGAGACAGGCCCAGGGCTTGTTGCTTCTGAAAATGGACAGGCCCCGATTTGAAATGGACAGGCCCTGATTTGAAATGGACAGGCCCTGATAAAAAATGGAAATGTCCAATATTTTTTTCTTATTGGAAATGTGTCTTTATTCACTTTTATAGCACACATTAATTTTGTTACGTATGTATTAATCAAGCTCAGAACCTCCTCTGACTATATTTTTTTTTTGCTACCACTTTATGCTCCCTGGTCAGCGGACTTATTTACCATTTCGTTTAAAATGTGTTAGAATAGAATATTACATAGTAATTTATAACCAGTGCAAAGGAGAGTACTAGCACTTTTGCCAAACGATAAAAATCAGAGCCGACTTGGTGAAACTGGAGCTAAACTTGGAGCCAAACAGTATATATATTTTTCTTTCCACCAACATGTATTTGTAAAGGACAGTTTTTCTTATTTGATTATGTAAAAAAAAAAAAAAAAAAAAAAAATAATATATCCGAAAGTATGTACCATCCGAACTACTATAACACCGCACTTTTACGGCCCGAACATTTCACAAACATTCAATCGAAATACCATCAATAACGATTTTTTTCATGCATTAGTGTGTTTTTAATGACAAAAACGGTATTTCTTATCACAAAGGAAAGAAAACACAACCCTAATAGCAGAATAATGAGTTTTATGTCAACAATTTTCGACCTCAAAGTTGTGACAAACTGCCGACACGAAGCCAGGCAAAATATTCAAACTTCTTATTGTTTCAATGTGTGTATAACACATTTTAATTGCTTTATTGCAAGTGTTTTCACAGTTCACAATACACATGGGAGTATTTTGTCTTGAGGAACTTGAGCTTGAGATCCAGTAAAACTGATTTTTTTGGGGATTTTTTTTTTTTAGACAGGCCCGACGGGCTCTTCGTCTGCAAAATGAGTCAGGCCCAGAATGGATTTCGAGGAGCCCCGGGCGTCGGGCTATCCTATTTCTTGAGCACTGATGTGTTGAAAATGACATAAAACGACATGCAAACAAACAAACAAACAAACAATCCGGGACGGTATGTGTATTGTAGCACTTGAATGGAAAAGCATTAGACAAGTGAATCATGCTAAGATTTTCAATCTGGGAGAGTATGAGAGTGGTTTTACAGTCCGAAATTTTGTTTCGTAAAATGTAATTTCAGACCGTAAAGCCAAAAACATACCGTCCCAGATTGAAAATCTTAGCATGGTTATCTCGATTCTAATGCTTTTCCATTCAAATGCTACAAATGTAAAATAAAATCATACATACACACTTGTTTTTCTATGAAAACTCAAATTCACGGATGCCAGCATTTTGTTGATGTTGACGTTATCCAATGACGTCATGACGTCGTTTGTATGAACATTATGTGACATCACATATTTTTCTGACAGTAAATCGGGGGTTTATGGTCGCAAATTTGAGACGTCGGCCAACGGAGCAACATATTACATAATAGTTGCATTAGAATTTTATTTTATCGTTATTTTGTACAAGTATATACAATTATATAGGTATCACAGACCTTATAGTATGTCTGTTTTGTTATACCCCCGCTTTCACAAAGTGAAATGAGGCTATATAGGAATCATGCTGTCTATAACGTCCTGTCCCGTCCTGTCCCGTCACATAACACATTTTTATTAGTAGCATTTCTCAAACGTTTTTGAATGGGTTGTTCCCAAACTTCATATACTCATAACAACTGATGACCTTATGACTCTCTACATCACCCATAGTTGATTACTTAATTTATTGCAGAATTATGGCCTTTTGTTTGACTTATGCGAGGGTATTCATCACTTTTTGCGATAGTTCTAGTTATGCCATGAAGTGCTAGCCATTAACTCATCTCCACATAAGTTGTTATTGTTATCTGTTCACTTTGTTTTATAGATGCTGTTCTAATAAAGCTTGTTTGATAGAGTTTATTAAGTTCAAGGTTTATCGTTACAGGCTGTATCGTGTACATTATAGGTATGCAGTGAGTGAAGGTCGGGGACATATGATGAAATGCTTTGGCCACGTGAAATGAATTGTCAATACCTCATTGTCGAGATGGGATCTAGATTCTTCGCGATGTTTGATTGGTTAGATTTGATTTGGGAAGTGGGAAAATAGTTAAAGATTATAAAAAAGAAAAAAGTAACAACTATTCAAGAAGTATGTAAAAAGAACCATACAATTCCAAGAAATTAAAGAAAAGGCCAAAAAAATAAGAAAATGTAAAAACGCTGAGCATGTGTGTTCCATTTCGACAGTGGAGTACCAAAAATGAAACCCCGATATTCAGGGCTCAATGTAAAACTGTTGTATCTTATTTTTTATTTATATATATACTGAAAAGAAAAAGAAACGCATAATGGGTATTTCGCTATATATTGTATGTTTAATATGCTACTGCTAATCGAATGGTACAGGGCGAAATTAGGCCTGTCCTTTCAGGAAGAAGGTTTAAACAGCACCGAATATACCAATGGTTACCCCTTTAAAGTTTCATTATTGACAGAATGCGCATTTGGCTCAAGCAAGTGAGCAAACTTAGGCTTTTAAAGTTGCAATCCCTTAACATTAAACACAGTACTGAAATGGCTCGACTTTTTCAAGCGAAACTTCAACATTTATGAACTTCGTGTTACAAGGTACACTTTGATTAAAACGTCAACTACATGACAGAGTTGTCCTTTCTGTAATTAGTTGTAGCCCCTTTTTGTAAAAAACACGTTGAGATATATCTGGAATATTACATGGAATTAGGTGTATATAATAGTGTAATATAGGCAATATTTTGATTTTGCGTTACTTTTTCCTTTCAGTATAGTTTACAATAGTTTTGCGCTCATCCTTCGATGATTACCTATGTTAGCTGTTGTTAGCAGTGGAAGAACAAGCCTTATTAGTACTTGTATCTATTGTGTGTGTGTGTGTGTGTGTGTGTGTGTTAAGGTTTGTTTCTTGTTATTGCTATAATTAATCATTCTGTGCTTTTGAGGTTTTAGATCTTTCTTGTTGTTACCTGTTAAGGTTGAAAGCTTACTGGTAATACCCAACATAACTTGGTACACTGTAACTGCTCTTTGCAGCGGGGAATTTTAACGTAGGATTAAACAAATGAAATGAGACAAAACATGTGTTATTTTGTATAAGTATTTTGAAAAATACCATGACCGAAGGTTGTTAAAGTTTGAAGTCAAGGCCAGTATATTTGTAATGAAGGCAAGATGTTTTTGCATTAATCTGCCATCCCTGTTATAGTCAGAGAAGAGAGCATTCCAAATCGGGTTTCTGTACTGTATACATTTTTTTTTGAGTTCGAGTTTTCGTTACTTTATGCAAAATCTCATGCGTAACATTCAGAAAATACTTAGCTTTAGGTTCAAAGTAACATTCTTCCAAAACTTGGAGGGATGAGTGATCGTCATCCAGAGTTTGGCACGACAACTCCAGACGAAGGATTCAAATTATTTATTTCTCTGTTAAAACCAAACATTAAACGATGAAATGGTTGTACGGTTGAAACATATTTAATAGTTCATGTACAATATTGGAAGGCAGGGCTAATCTCCTCTCAGCCCGGGAACTATTTCCAGTACCACATTTTAGATGACATTTTATATTAAAAAGAGAGTTTGTTGAGTTTGAAAAGTCGCATATGACCTTTTATCACATGGAACTGCTTGTATTCCGTATAATATACTCGTTACGTATTTCCTTATATTAACCATGTGTAATACAAGGCGACCGAATCAGTCGGTCGTTGAAGTGCAGTGTCAGTACGTTCGTCCAGTCAATGTCCCGGAACACCCGTTTAGTCCGTGGAGTCCGTGGATATAGCACTGAATCGGCGATGTTGTGAGGGTAATAGTCCGCCGTATGTAGATTCACCACAAGCAATAATTTGTAGTTTCTTGTCGTTTTTGAGCCATGTGATAAAATGGATCTGACTCTCGTTTTCATTTCATACAAAATTTTATTAAACTCGTCCAGGAATTTGTTATTAAGCTCGCCAGAGGCTCGCTTAATAACCAGAGGCTCGCTTAATAACAAATTCCTGAACTCGTTTAATAACATTTTGTATGAAATGACAACTCATGTCAGATCCTCTATATCTGTTATTGCGACTATAAACTCCAATTTAATTCAATTGATTTCTGAGGACATGTTACCCTTGGTGAGATTCAAGTTTGTTAGACTACAACCAGGGGTTGGAGATTTACAGATTACATACCCATAACTGTGATTGTTTTGTAAATATATCTGCAGAGTTGTATACCTGTTACAAAAATAAAGACATAACCTGTTATTTTGTGTACATGTATTGAGTTTGCTAAAACAAAAATGTGTGTGCTTTAAAACCATGATTTCATAAAGTGACAGTAATCTTGCTTTTTACACTAGTTCGATGTTAAACTTCATTGCCACTTTGGTTTGGGATACCTGCCATATTTCCCTTTATATGGTCTGTCTGAGACCAAAACCTCGTAACTGTAATAAATGTTGCAGGTAAAATGAAAAACAAAACATAAAAATGTGGTGACTTCAGTTACAAGGTGAATTGTTTTTGTTTGTAAAAATTGCTACACAACAGCTTAAACATATCTTGATTTATTAAGGTTTCTTTACAGTTAAATTCGTCTTTCTTAATTGTTATATTTAAAAAGAACTGAGTATGAACACTTCTAGGAAATAATTTGGATAGCTACCTGATCTTTAATGAGTATTTCTTTATGAAGATTCGAGTAGAACAAAAAAGCCATTTCTGCCAAAAATGGTTGCTGAACGAAAATTTAAGTAATTGCTTCCATTTGTTTAGGGAAAATGTACAGTAGTACTTCTTTGATATGCAGATTTTTTTGTAAAAGTTGGATTTATTTGGATTTTATCTCTTTGATGTACTACACTAGTTCACTATAAGCAAATTCGTTAAAATCCATTCTGTTATATGGATAAAAAAAGGTTTTGCTGCAGAATCATATATTTTGTAGAAATTGGGGGAAAAATCACAACAAAGTAATTTTGTAATTAATGAGTTCTACTGTTAGCTTTATGATAAACATGGATTTTACAGTGGATATTCTTAATGCAAACTAGTCTATGCATTGTTAAGATTTTTTCAGTTACAGTCTTTTCAGAAGTCGATTGTTCATGAAACTGACCAGTATGTCAATGGAAAATCCAACCTTCCGTTTGAAGATTCGTACCAAAATTTAATACCTATGAAAACATTTACCAAAGTATGTCTAAAAAATATTTTTCCAGAAGGATTTGGATTTTAATATACGAAATCAAAATCATTTGTTCGCCACTCCCTCGCTGTGGTTGGTTCATCCATTGGGACATGACCTTGTTTCTTTATTTCAGCAGACTGGTAGTATTTATATTTCTTTCGCGTTTATTAGTTGTATTTTATCAATTATATATATATTCATGTTTTATCACTCTGTATATAGTTAAGCTTGTATTAACCCCATGAAAACATATGCCATGTTTTATAAGTGTAAAGAGGACAGAATGCAAACAATAAATAAAAAAAAAGAAATTGTAGCGGTGTTTCTTTTATTATGTCTCACTTTCACATGACATCATCAAATAATTTGACCAATCAGTGATCAATAAAATAAAAGACCTCCACATTTTGGTAGGTTTATCGTTGGTGCTCAACTGACTTTAGCCCTTTATAAAACTAGTTAGCTCTACTGGCCAAGGGCCAGCAGAGCTTATGGGATGGCGAGTTATCCGTCCGTCGTCCGTCTGTCGTTAACGTTTGTCTTGTTAAGACGATATGGCCTTCATTTTTCATCCGATCTTTATCAAACTTTAACACGATGTTAATATCAATGAAAGCTTGGACAAGTTCGAAAACCAGCCAGATCAGACCAGTAACAGCGGAGTTATGGTCGTTGATTTAGTTAAAAATGCTATATTGCTATATTTTGCCTTGTTAAGACGATAGGGGCTTCATCGTTCATCCGATCTTTACCAAACTTTATCAGATTGTTAATATCAATGAAAGCTCAGACAAGTTCGTAAACCAGCCATATTGGACTAGTAACAGCGGAGTTATGGCCCTTGATTTAGTTAAAAATGCTATATTTTGCCTCGTTAAGACGATAGGGGTTTCATTGTTCATCCGATCTTTACCAAACTTTATCAGATTGTTAATATCAATGAAAGCTCGGAAAAGTTTGAAAACCATTCATATTGGACTAGTAACAGCGGAGTTATGGCCCTTCATTTAGTTCAAAATGCTATATTTTGTCTCGTTAAGACAATAGGGGCTTCGTTGTTCATCCGATCTTTATCAAACTTTATCAGATTGTTAATATCAATGAAAGCTCAGACAAGTTCGAAAACCATTCATATTGGACCAGTAACAGCGGAGTTAATGCCCTTCATTTAGTTCAAAATGCTATAATTTGCCTCGTCATATGAAAGGGCCTTCCTTCTTTATTTTTGTCTCGCCTTTTCGAAGAAAAAAGACAGGTGTTGCTTTTCCGGCCGCGGCGGCAGCGTCAACATTCAAGTTTTGCGTTTAGGTCATTTTCTCACAAACTATATGCACTAGACCTTTCATACTTTGCTTATAGTAGTATCATGGGTGGTACATCGCAACGTGACAAAGCAAATGTGGAAGTGACCTTGACCCTCCAAGCAAAGGGCAGATAACTTACTTATTTTTAGGTTCAAGTTTTGCGTTTAGGTCATTTTCTCACAAACTGTATGCACTAGACCTTTGAAACTTTGCTTATAGTTGTATCATGGGTGGTACATTGCAATGTGACAAAGCAAATGTGGAAGTGACCTTGACCCTCCAAGCAAAGGGCAGATAACTTACTTATTTTTAGGTTCAAGTTTTGCGTTTAGGTCATTTTCTCACAAACTGTATGCACTAGACCTTTGAAACTTTGCTTATAGTTGTATCATGGGTGGTACATTGCAATGTGACAAAGCAAATGTGGAAGTGACCTTGACCCTCCAAGCAAAGGGCAGATAACTTAATAATTTTTAGGTTCAACTTTTGCGTTTAGGTCACTTTTTCACAAACTGTATGCACTAGACCTTTCAAACTTTGCTTATAGTTGTATCTTGGGTGGTACATGGCAACGTGACAAAGCAAATGTGGAAGTGACCTTGACCCTCCAAGCAAAGGGCAGATAACTTAATAATTTTTAGGGTCAACTTTTGCGTTTAGGTCACTTTTTCACAAACTGTATGCACTAGACCTTTAAAACTTTGCTTATAGTTGTATCTTGAGTGGTACATCGCAGCGTGACTAAGCAAATGTGGAAGTGACCTTGACCCTCCAAGCAAGGGCAGATAACCTTATAATTTTTACCTTCAACTTTGGTGTTTAGGTCACTTTTTCACAAACTATATGCACTAAGACCTTTCAAACTTTGCTTATAGTTGTATCTTGAGTGGTACATTGCAACGTGACAAAGCAAATGTGGATGTGACCTTCACTATCCAAGCAAAGGGCAGATAACTTTAATTGTTACATTTACATCACTTTCTCATGAACTATAGAATTATGCACTAGATGTTTTAAACCTGATTTATAGCTTAATCTATAGAAGAAAACATATTCCATTTTGACGTAGTTGTGTCTTCGTTAGTGCATCTGTCTTTTTTGGATGCCTGGATTTCATGTTAGACCTTGACCTACTTTTTGGAGCTGATGATTTTTAGCTCTACTGATCAAAGGCCTTCATTTTTCATCCGATCTTTACCAAACTTTACCAGATTGTTAATATTAATGAAAGCTTGCGTAAGTTCGAAAACCAGCCAGATCGGACCAATAACAGCGGAGTTATGGCCCTTGATTTAGTTAAAAATGCTATATTCAGCCTCGTTAATACGATAGGGCTTTCATTTTTCATCTGATCTTTACCAAACTTTACCAGATGTTTTGCCTTTTTTTTATTATTAGTAATTTTTTTTTTTAATTTTTTTTTTTGGTGTTAAATGCCATGTTAGCAGGAAGCATTGCTGTGCCTGTTGCATTTTTTTTCCGGTTCATTGACTTTGATGGAGTTACAGCCCCTTGACATTTTTTTTTTAAATTTCTTGATTATTATTATTTTTTTTAAATTTTCTTATTTCATTATTTTTTTATTATTATTATATTTTTTGGTGTTAACGCCATGTTAGCAGGAAGCATTGCTGTGCCTATTGCATTTTTTTTCCCGATTCATTGATTTTTATGGCTCCCCCACACAAAGTGTGGTAGGGGAGCCATATTGATTTTGTGCTTTCTGTCTGTTTCTCTGTCTGTTTCTTTGTCTGTGTCACAAACAATGTCCGATCAATAACTAGAGAATGGTTGGACCTAGGGTCCTCGAACTTGGAAGGATGGTTTGTCATGACAAGTAGATGGCCCCTATTGATTTTGGGGTCACTAGGTCAAAGGTCAAGGTTGTGGTGACATTGACTATCAAAACGATGTCCGATCAATAACTAGAGAATGGTTGGACCTAGGGTCCTCAAACTTGGAAGGATGGTTGTACATGACAAGTAGATGACCCCTATTGATTTTGGGGTCACTAGGTCAAAGGTCACATTGACTATCAAAACGATGTCCGATCAATAACTAGAGAATGGTTGGACCTAGGGTCCTCAAACTTGGAAGGATGGTTGATCATGACAAGTAGATGACCCCTATTGATTTTGGGGTCACTAGGTCAAAGGTCAAGGTTGTGGTGACATTGACTATCAAAACGATGTCCGATCGATAACTAGAGAATGGTTGGACCTAGGGTCCTCAAACTTGGAAGGATGGTTGGTCATGACAAGTAGATGACCCCTATTGATTTTGGGGTCACTAGGTCAAAGGTCAAGGTTGCGGTGACATTGACTATCAAAACGATGTCCGATCAATAACTAGAGAATGGTTGGACCTAGGGTCCTCAAACTTGGAAGGATGGTTGATCATGACAAGTAGATGACCCCTATTGATTTTGGGGTCACTAGGTCAAAGGTCAAGGTTGTGGTGACATTGACTATCAAAACGATGTCCTATCAATAACTAGAGAATGGTTGGACCTAGGGTCCTCAAACTTGGAAGGATGGTTGGTCATGACAAGTAGATGACCCCTATTGATTTTGGGGTCACTAGGTCAAAGGTCAAGGTTGCGGTGACATTGACTATCAAAACGATGTCCGATCAATAACTAGAGAATGGTTGGACCTAGGGTCCTCAAACTTGAAAGGATGGTTGGTCATGACAAGTAGATGACCCCTATTGATTTTGGGGTCACTAGGTCAAAGGTCAAGGTTGCGGTGACATTGACTATCAAAACGATGTCCGATCAATAACTAGAGAATGGTTGGACCTAGGGTCCTCAAACTTGAAAGGATGGTTGGTCATGACCAGTAGATGACCCCTATTGATTTATTTTTTTATTTAAATTTTTTTTTTTATTTTTTTTTTTTTATTTTTTTTAATTTTTGCATAAAAAGTTTCAGGGTCGGCCCCTTAAATAAATAGGGTCGGTCGGGTTACCTGAACCACACATATTTTTTTATGTGGCCTTACTGATACAGATGGTAGATACAGTCACAGGGATATTGAATATCAAAACGACCTCAGATCAATAGAGGACGGTTGGACCTAGAGTCGTCAATTATGCCTTTTCGGCTAGTGGGGGAGCCATACGTTTTTGTCCCATGGACAATAACAATTTCTAGCTGATGGAGTTACAGCCCATTGACATTTTTTTTTAAATTTCTTGTCAGCGCTACTCCTCCTAAACGCCTTATTGGAATTCGATGAAACTTGGCAGGAAGCATCGGTTAGATGTCTAGTTGTGCATATCGCGCTTTTGTTCCAGTTTGCTGATTTATGACAGAGTTATGGCACTTTGACATTATTACTTTTAATTTCTTGTCGGCGCTACTCCTCCTAAACGGCTTGTTGGATTTCTACAAAATTTGGCAGGAAGCCTCAGTATGATGTCTAGTTGTGCAAAGCTTGGAATATCAATGAAATTTTGGACAAGTTCGAAAACCAGCTAGATCTAGTTAGTAACGACAGGTTATGGCCCTTGATTTGTTGAAAAATGCTATATTGTACGTATTTTTGTATTTTCCTTTGTTAAATCTGTAGTTACTTCATTTTTTATCTGATCTTTACCATATTGGTTTAGAACGTTAATATAAACCCTCCCCACTCAAACCCATTTTTATGAAATTTCATTCATAGAAGAAAGTGGGACAAATTAAAAAATGCCCATGCCAGACTAGACACAGCAGACATATTGCCCATGATTACGAGGTGAGGGATCTAAGGCCATCCTATCCCTGTTGGTTCTGCAATGTTTTAAAAAAACTACTGATGGGAATTTTATGTCGACAACCCTTGATATAAGAGCCGTTTTAGCCAGTAGAGCATCCACAGGCCCTCTTGGGCCTCTTGTTTTTAATAGAATGGCATTTTTTTTTAAACAAATGCACTTAAATGTCATCTCAGTTGTTTTTAATTACTAAAATGTTTACAAAATTTTATTTAAGCATCATTGACCTTTTTATTTTTAAGTCCAGCCCCTGTTAGGCGAGACGTGAATCCACGGATTTCTTGTTTTTTATATTTATTTATTTTTTGATTTTTTTTTTTGATTTTTTGTTTGAATTTTTTTGTTGAATTATTTTTGGAATTTATTTGGAATGTTTTTTTTTTTTGATTTTTAGCTCTTCTGATCAGAGACCAGCAGAGCTTATGCCGTGGTGCGGCGTCCGTCCGTCCGTCCGTCCGTCCATCTGTCCATCCGTCTGTCTGTCCATCCGTCTGTCTGTCCGTAAACTTTTTTTTGTAACGACTACTCCTCTGAAACTACTGAATGGATTTTCATGAAACTTTACAGAAATGTTGCCCATGAAGTCTAGTTGATCCTAGCAAAAATTCATGTTGATGTGAAATCCAAGATGGCCACCAAATCTAAAAATAGGTTTTTAAAAAACAAGTTTGTAGCGACTA
This sequence comes from Cyrtodaria siliqua, assembly GCA_037043455.1. Taxonomy (NCBI): domain Eukaryota; kingdom Metazoa; phylum Mollusca; class Bivalvia; order Adapedonta; family Hiatellidae; genus Cyrtodaria; species Cyrtodaria siliqua. The sequence continues at coordinate 137,189 of JAWPHD010001720.1, read as the reverse complement.
CTTCTAGAAAACTCTAAGTGATATTGATATGGGACTTTTTCTAAAATGATCAGCATGACATGATGTTGGTCATTATCAAAAATCGTTTTGATTCAACGTTAAACATGGCTGCCAGTGGCCATCTTTGTTTACATAGAGTTATATTGTAAAAACTTGTAGCGACTACTCCTCTGAAACTTCTTGACTGATTTTCATGAAGCTTCACAGGAATGTTGCTCTTAATGTCTAATTGATCCTAGCAAAATTTCAGATCAGCCAGAAATTCAAGATGGCCGCCACAGCTAAAAATAGATTTTTAAAAAATAAGTTTGTAGCGACTACTTCTTGAAAACTAAAAGTGATATTGATATGGGACTTTTCTAAAATGATCAGCATGACATGACGGTTATCCGAGTCGAACATTATTTTGATTCGACATTAAACATGGCTGCCAGTGGCCATCTTTGTTTACATAGAGTTATATAATGAAAACTTGTAGCAACTACTCCTCTGAAACTACTTGACGGATTTTCATGAAACTTCACAGGAAAGTTGGTCTTGATGTCTAATTGATCCTAGCAAAATTTCAGGTCGGCCGGAAATTCAAGATGGCCACCATGGCTAAAAATAGATTTTCAAAATACATGTTTGTAGCGACTACTTCTTGAAAACTATAAGTGATATTGATATGGGACTTTTCTAAAATGATCAGCATGACATGACGGTTATCGGAGTCGAACATTATTTTGATTCGACGTTAACCATGGCTGCCAGTGGCCATCTTTGTTTACATAGAGTTATAAAATGAAAACTTGTAGCGACTATTCCTCTGAAACTACTTGACTGATTTTCATGAAGCTTCACAGGAATGTTGCTCTTGATGTCTTAATTGATCCTAACAAAATTTCAGGTCGGCCGGAAATTCAAGATGGCCGCCACGGCTAAAAGTAAATTTTCAAAAAACGAGTTTGTAGCGATTACTTCCTGAAATCAAAATCAATCAGTAGAGCTTCAAGGTCATTGACCTCTTGTTTTTTTTAACTCTATGTTGGACCAGTTGGTAACTCTATGTTGGACCAGTTGGACCAGTAACAGAGGAGTTATGGCTCTTAATTGAGTTTAAAATGCTATATTTTGACTCGTTAATACGGTAGGGCCATCATTTTTCATCTGATCTTTACCAAACTTTACCAGATTCTTTAGTTATGGCCCTTGATTTAGTCAAAAAGCTGTTTTTTGCCTGAAACTTTCAAAAAAACGTAAATGGCAGTCATTCGCTTCATTGATGTTATAATAGCCATGTTAGCCAGTAGAGCGTCCACAGGCCTTCTTGGGCCTCTTGTTTTTAGTAATAATTATATTAAAAGCTTTGTTTTTTATGTACATCTATGTATCTGCTTTTGGCTTTTGGTGTTGTCTGATTTTAAAACAACAGTGGATACATTTGATTTAAATCAAGGTCTAATATTTTCATTTTTCATATAGAGAGAGTAAACCCTTTATTTTCACCTTCTGAATATCTCAACCTACCGGAAGTTGACCGGATGTGAACGTTATGGCAAGACATTGACCAATACCCTAATATTTTACAACATAAGTGTCAGAACGTAGCAAGTTTATTTCACAGATAGTATAAACCTTGTAAGTCTTTATTCACAGATTTTGTGTCTGAAGTTGAACTACTTCACTTGCATTAAGTCAGATAAAACATTAACTCGTAAATGTGCATTATGTTCGCCATTTGCATTGGTGGTCCCATTTTTGGTTTAAGTTGATAATTTTTATGCCCCCGAATATAGTAATCGCACCGTCCGTCTGTTTGTCCGGACTCTGTCAGTCCATCCGGATTCCGTCATTCCGCAGTCCATGTCCGGACTGTACCTTCAAAACCCTTGCATGCATTTTTGATTAACTTGACACAAGTGATCACCATGACGAGACGATGTGTCGCGCGCAAAACCCAGGTCCGTACCTCAAAGGTCAAGGTCACACTTGAAGTTCATAGGTCAAAAACAGGTACGCAATTTTGGGTCCGGACCGTAACGTCACAACCCCTCCAGGGATTTTTAAATTACTTGGCACAAGTGATCACCATAACAAGACGATGTGTCGCGCGCAAAGCCCATGTCCGTACCGCAAAGGTCAAGGTCACACTTGGAGTTCATAGGTCAAAACAGGTACGCAATTTTGTGTCCGGACTCCGGACCGTAACGTCACAACCTCTGCAGGGATTTTTAAATAACTTGGCACAAGTGATCACCAAAACGCAGGTCTTCAAGGTCAAGGTCACACTTGGAGGTCAAAAGTCAAATTGTGTCCGGTCAAAAACTCTGGCATTCATGGACGGATTTTCAAATAACTTGGCACAAATGCTCACAACAAGACGATGTGTCACGCACAAAATCCAGGTCTGTGGCCTCAAGGTCAAGGTCACACTTAGAGGTCAAAGGTCAAATCGTGTCTGGTAAATAACTTTTGCATGCCTGGACGGATTTTCAAATAACTTGGCACAAGTGCTCACCACAACCAAACGACTTGTTTTGCACAAAATCCAGGTCCATGGCTCCAATGTCAAGGTCATACATAGAGGTCAAATGACACTTCGGGGGCTTTTATCACTTACAGTGATATTTCTTGTTTATTCATTCTTTACAAAAACTACCGGTATTTACATTGTTTATTGTCCCGATATATGTCAAGTTCGATAACCAACGTTATTGCCCCCGAAACACTGGAGTTATGGTCATGTGGACGCTCTACTTGCTAAAGCTAACGTTTGTGTATAAGGGGCCTTAGCTCTGGCCAGAGGTTCAGGAGAACTAGTCTGTACAAAATTAGTGTATTAAAGTATTGAAACCTTTAAAGGGTCATAACTTCGCCAAATTCATTCAACTGGAAACGACGATGATATGCGCAACTAGGCTTGGTACTCATCATCCCTGCCAAGATTTGTTTATATCCGGCCAGGGTATCAGGAGAACTAGAGAACAGGGACAAAGTTTGTGTATTAAAACCTTTAAATGGCCATAACTCCGCCAAATACCATTCGACCGGAACAAGGCAATGATATGCACAACTAGGCTTGATACTGAGCTTCCTTGCCAAGTTTCATTGAAATCCGGCCACGGATTCAGGAGAACAAGTCCGGACAAAGATTGTGTATTAAAACCTTAAATGGGCCATAAGTCCCCAAAAATCTTTCAACCGCAACACGGTGATGATATGCACAACTAAGCTTGGTACCGATCATCCCTGAAAAGTTTCATTGAAATCAGGCCAGGGCTTCAGGAGAACTAGGCCAGAAAAAAAGAAGTGTATTTAAACCTTTAAATGGCCAAAACTCCACCAAAAATCATTCAACCGGAACACAGCGACGATATGGTACTGGTCATCCCTAAAAAGTTTCGATGAAATTCGGCCAAATGAATGTCTTATTGTCTTCAGGAGGCAAAATACAGTATCTTTGAACAAAATCAAGGTCCATAACTCCGGTGTTACTAATCCAATTTGGTTGGTTTTTAAACTTCATTGATAGTAATAAGTTGGTAAAGTCTGGTAATCATCTTAACGAGGCAAATACAGCATTTTTAACTAAATCGATAGCCATAACTATGGTGTTACTGGTCCGATCTGGCTGGTTTTCCAACTCGTCAGAGGTTTCATTCATATCAACAATTGTGTAAAGCTTGAAAAAGATCGGATGAAAAACGAAGGCCCTATCATGTTAACGAGGCCAAATTATAGGATATATCAGAAAATCAAGGGCCATAATTCTAGTGCAAATGGTCCGAACTGGCTGGTTTTCGAACTCTTCCGAGATTTCATTGATATCAACAAGTTGGTAAAGTTTGAAAAAGATCGGATGAAAAATAAAAGCCCTATCGTGTTAACAAGGCCAAGTTATAACATATTTCAGAAAAATCAAGGGCCATGACTTCGGTGCAAATGGTCCGATTTGGCTGTTTTTTTTTATCTCTTCCGAGCTTTCATTGATATCAAAAATCTGGCTGGTTTTTTTGTCGCCTTTTCGAAGAAAAAAAAAAGCGATCATTTTGTCGTCCGTCCGTCCGTCCGTCCGTCCGTCGAGCGTCCGTCCGTCCGTCACGAAAACCTAACGTTGGCTACAGCTTTTCATTTCCTCATGTTTCTTCATCAAACTTTCAATATATACTCATCATGACAACATCGACATAACCTTACTAAAATATAAAGGTCAAGGTCACACTGAAGGTCATTATATGGGTTACTCATTTTTTTCTTCACGAAAACTTAACGTTGCCTATAACTCCCATTTCTTGATATTTCTTCATCAAACTCTCAGTATATACTCATCATGACAACATCGACATGACCATACTAAAATGTAAAGGTCGAGGTCACACTGAAGGTCACTATATGAGTTAAATACGTATTTGTTTCTTCACGAAAACTGAACGTTGGCTGTAACTTTCTCAGTTCTTGATATTTCTTCTTCAAACTTACAATATTTACTCAACATGACAACATCGACATGACCATTTGAAATTATGACGGTCAAGGTCACACTGAAGGTCATTATATTGGTTAAAGACTCATTCTTTTCTTCACGAAAACTTAACGTGGGTTGTAACTTTCCCATTTCTTGATATTTCTTCATCAAATATTCAATATATACTCATCATAACAATCGACATGACCATAAGTAGTATATAAAGTGAGGCTTCTGGGACAGTTTTTTCATCGGGGAGTTTGTTGCAGTGAGTCAGTAAATTTGACGGCCGGAAAGCCAACCAACAAATTTATAACTCATTGCAACTCCCCGATGAAAACCTCCCCCAGAAACCTCACTTTATATACTACTTATAAATAATTGATAATAACTTGCTACTTTTTTTACCAACCCGAAATAAAACAACTGCATATCGGGTAATCAATATCTTTCAAGCCCAACACCGCAGATGATTTTGGTCTTAGCTGTTAAACAAAGTTGGAAGGAACAGACCCCAGTTTGTATGCTACTCACAAATAATTGATCTTGCTACTTTTTTGGGAGAGCGTAACTATTTTGGGCGAATCTCTACTTTTGTTGAGTTTCCAAATCACACTTTTATGTCTTGAATATCTTAAACGGTACCGAACTATTGAACTCCTCATTGTAACCCTTCCATTTAATCAATGCTTGTTTCTTTTTGTAATCACGTCGTATTACTTTTTCAATTCTGAATATTTCTTGATCAGCTTTTAACATTTCCAATTCATAGAAGCTTCCATCAGTGTTTTGGTTGTTCAAATCTTTTATTTTGTACGTCACAGGATTTGTATATTGAATTTCATCAATAACAAATATTTCTTCAGTCCAATTTGGAGTATAACCTTTTTCAAACGTTCTTTTCAATTTGCTAATTCTAACCTTGTCTCCTATTTTGAACTTTGGCAAAGCTTTATTAATTTTCATCTTTCCGTACAAGTTGAAATACATATTCCTTTATTTTTCTCATTACTGGCCTCAATCGGTGTCATTTTAATACTCCGGTGTTTTGTATTATTGTATTTATCAACCACCGCCTGCAGCACATGTAAATATGTATTTGTATTGTTTGCTGTAAAATATTTCCACATCATCTCTTTCAATGTTCTATTAAATCGTTCAATTACTACAGCTTTTCCGAAATTAAACGTGTGATACATTTTGATATTATTATCATCAAGAAATTGTTTAAATGTCTTGTTATAAAACTCCACACCCTGATCAATCCAGAGCAATTTACAGTGTCTTCCTGTGCTTATTATCTTTTGAAAAGCTTTAGTAATTTCTGTACCAGTTTTATTCGGGACAGGCATAACCCAAGCAAATTTACTAAATACATCAATAACAGTGAGCAGGTATTTGACACCTTTATTATATTTTGAAAACGATTGCATATCAACCAAATCAGCCGACCATATTTTATCTATTTCATTAACAATTACGCGGAGTTGAGTGAACTTATTCGTATAAGTTTATGAAGTTCATCGGCTAGCTTATCAGTCCATCTCAACGCCTGTTCTTGTTTTTTGGCTCTCCAAGTCCTAGTTTATATTTTGCACTAATTACAGGCTTTACTATCAAATTCTTAGCGATCTTTTCTCCAAGTGATTTGGATTTGCTTGTTTTCAAAACGGCCAGCATGTTTTTATCACACACTGATTTATTACTAGGAATTTTTTCATAACAATAATCATGATCTTTACAAACAGCATCTAATTCATTTGATGGTTCTCCACTGTAAAGCGGATTACCAGGACCGCAATATTTATAACCAGGAAGTGTTAGCCCCTTTTTGGGCAGCAAAGGAAGCAAAGCTTTATGGATATCAATGTTTTCACCTTGTGTACTTTTAACAAATTGCGTTTTAGTAATACCGCAACACTAAACTTTGTTTTTTGAAATATGATCGTATTATGTTTTCATTTACACACTGTTTCCTTCTTGCAACTTTTTAACAAAGTACAAACAGAAATATCCGCCAAAGACACTCTTTTTATCTTGATACTGAATGGTGTTGTATTTTATGTCGGGTATTTAAAACTTCTTTTGGTGGACTGAAGCCAAACGGATCAAAATAATACTCATTACAGTAGCAAGTCCAGTATGTACCATGTCCAGTATAATCATCAAGATTAATACCACCGCATTCTTGTTTATTTTGTGTTGTCGGTAATTTGTTCTTGCTGAACACTCCCCTAAAGTTGTTAACGTCTAACTGCCTAACCCACTTTATTATTTCTAAGTTAGAAATAGGCTGGTTATTTAAATATTTTTTTTACGAATGGGATACTTCTATATGGTCTAAATTGCGAATCTACTTGCAAACCTTTGCCTACTCTCAATCCTTTTCCTTTTCGACCCACTTGCAAACCTTTTCCCGTCAAACCGCTAATAAGAGATCCAATTAAAGGAATTACCAGTGATGCGATTAGTCCGAGAAATCCACCATCTTGCTGTTGATGTCTTGTCAGTTTAATAGGGCAGCAACATTTTGACTTTATTACCTTTTGTCTTTGCGATGGTGTTAACACACCTGATTTAAGAAGTGCTTGTTTTTTTTGCCGCTAGGGATAGTTACCATTCCATTTCCAAATAGTTTGCCAATTCCAGTACTTGCCAGACCACTAAGTGCTCCTGTTGCTAAAGATCCTAATATCTTTGGAGCGAGTCTAGCAACTGTTGGTAATATTGTTTTAGTTAACAAATCAGCTAATGCACCCAAAAAGCCTCCATTCTTGGACTGAGATAGATCTCATCTGCGATTTTGATATATTCACATCCAATCCATGTCCGCTGGATTTAGCTTTGTTAATATTTTTAAGCTGAGTAGCTGTCAACAACAAAGTAAACCCCCAGTTAGTTGATTATTCTTCAGCCTGAGCGTTAATTCACTTTTGTTTTCATATGCTTTTGCCAGACTTCGTTTCTGACCATCTGTCAAATCTATCGAATATTTTACGTAAGTCATATATATTATAAGTTAGATTAAACTATTATTAATTCATTTCCGACAGTATCAATAACTACATCTTCTTCATAGAGAACCAGAGCATAAACTTTATATCTATCAGTAGGAATGTTGTTTAGTTTATATATATGCAATCTGGGGTTACGACTGTAAAACTTCGGCTACGCCGTAACGCCCAGATTGCATATATATGAAAAAGTGCTGAAATAAGCTGGGTTAGAGTTATATTCTGAGATTTTTTAATAAAAGTTGATTTGTTATCAAAATTACACCGAATTCAACGAATAAACACGAAATCAACAAATTATGTTTTTTTTTTCTATAAAACTCCTACCACAGGTTGCTGAAATAAGCTGGGTTAGAGTTATATTCTGAGATTTTTTAATAGTTGTCAAAATATCACCCAAAATCAACACAAATAGTCTGATTCTGTACTTTTTGTAATCTTTATAATTGTAAAATATTTCTTTAATACAAAACAAATTTGTTGATTTGTTATCAAAATTTCACTCAAATCAATGAATAAACACGAAATCAACAAAATATGAAAAACGCTTACCACAAGGTGCTGAAATAAGCTGGTCCAGAGTTTTTTAATAAAAGTTGATTTGTTATCAAAATTTTACTCAAATCAACGAATAAACACGAAATCAACAAAATATGAAAAACTACCGCAAGGTGCTGAAATAAGCTGGGTAAGAGTTATATCGTGAGATTTTTAATAAAAGTTGATTTGTTATTAAATTTACACCCAAATCAACGAATAAACACGAAATCAACAAAATATGAAAAACTACCACAAGGTGCTGAAATAAGCTGGTCCAGAGTTATATTCTGATATTTTTTAATAAAAGTTGATTTGTTATCAAATTTTATTCAAATCAGTGAATAAACACGAAATCGTAAAGGAAGACTGCAAACGAAAAACGAAAAGGTATATAAAACAAAACAAAAAGAAACAAGCTGCAAACTATGCTAGCATGCATGTCTTTTTTTTTATACAATACCATAAATGTAGTATAAAATTTTCATCTACTAGATATATTTTTATCTACATGAAAGAATAAGCCGTAAAAGCATGGAACTTAAAAATAACCCATGTATTACGTACAAACACCTGTAGTGTTATAGAAGGTTGAGTTGTATTACAAATCAAATTTGGGTTTTGTGCTTTCTTTAAACAAACTTGGCCTAAGCGTCTCTACTGGAGCTGTTGCCTGTAGTCTAGGTGTCTTCTCTACATTTTCCGTGTTATCCCCAAAACTGATATAGCTGTCATTATACCCATATATATGTATGCAATATTTTTAAAACCACCTACCGTTTTCCCTATTTCTTGCATGGAATATGTTTGTTTCTTTTCTTCTTCTTGTTCGTCTTCCAAAACAGATAATTGCTTACAAAAAATGTAAAAACAAAGCATAGAAAAAAAACTATTATAATAATTGCTTACAAAGAATGTAAAAATAAAGTGTAGAAAAAAACTATTATTTTCTACAAAATAAAAAAAGCTCGGGGCGTGGGAAATCATATATTTATTTTTTGTGTGCAAAAGTTGTATGTAAAAAAAATGGTTTCAAACCTACTTGCAAAAAGTAAGTATTGTTTCGGACTTAGGTTAAAATAATTTATCGGTGCTTCTTGGTTATAAGAAATAAGTACACCCGCGATGCCAAATATTGAATTATATCATAAAAAGCAATTGATAAAAAACATCATATCGGTCGGCAACTTTTTTGTAAATAAAGCAGCAAAAATATAAAAGAAAGCACTTTCTCATACTCAAATCATTCCATTGCGCTTATTTTAAGAAAATAGGATTTCTTACTGTTATTTTTGCTTATATGCATGTCCGATTTTTTACATCTAGATAAAAAGTTTACATAATAAAAAATACACAACAAACATTACATTCCCACACTCAAATCATTCCATTGCGATTATTATAAGAAAATCGGATCTGCTTACTTCCGCAAGCAAACTTCCACAAGCAACTTTGTACACACACTAGCAAAAAATTACTTTCTTGCAAGCCCGAGCAATCCCCATCCCCAAATTCACACTCAAATCATTCCATTGCGCTTATTTTAAAAAAATCGGATCTGATTATTTTTGCAAGCAAACTTCTACACACCAGCAAAAAAACAAAACAAATTTTCTTAAAAATCGTGTAAAACTTTCACATATAAATAAACAGATACGCAAAACACTTAGTTTATATTCTTATGCTCATTTTATGCATTCAAAAAAGGATAAAAATATCGGACAGGGAAAGCAGCATTCAAGGACGACAGTCAACCACAAAACACAAAAACAAACATGCAAACAGACAAACGAAAAGACAAAAGTAATAAAAAATGCAAACGAAATCAAAAACACAAAAGGGTTGACAATAGGGCTACCGCCTTGGAACGGTCAGTGGCAAAGTAAGCCACTGGGGGTTTAAACCAGTGCTAGGGTGCACCAAACCTCACACTTACCCTACTGTCATCCCATTAAAACAGGACAGTGTAAATAAAGAAATCCCCGCCATGATCTAATCTCTAACCAACAAGGCAGCATCAATAGGCAATATAAGTAAAACACAAATATGCTCGTGTAAATATAATACAAAAAAACAATAGCCTAGAAAGCCACAATGAAGGTACTCAATGACTTTGCAGAAGCCAGAACAGTAAGAGAATAAACCATTAAGGGCACGACAAGAAAGATCATGGACAAACATCAAACGCCACCGTCCCAATGGGCTTTAGGTAGGCGTCATCACAGGGTCCACAGCCTGTCCGGTCATCGTACAATTAAAGAGGAAAGCATAGTGGCGAACTGTAAAAGGGTCCACCACCAAGCATGCAGTACGTTGCAAAATGATAGGGTCATAACCTCTTTTGAGAAACTTTTTAACAAGTTTAACAAAGATAGTATGAAAGTGATCATGACCAAGAATCTTACGAAGTTTATAAATCACATCACCATAGAAGTCAGGTTGTGATAGTCCTTGTCGCAGAAGAGTCCTTAAATTACATTTATATTTGGAAAAAAGATCAGGGTTACGATAATACATTTTTGCAAAGGTTTTACGAAGTTTATGGTAACGGTAACCCTGATTGAGTAACTTTTTAGTTATACAAAGATTACGAATATTAAAGTCCTCAACTCGAGTACAAGCTCTAGAAAAACGAATAAGTTGAGACAGATACACCCCATAAGAAGTTGCTCGGGGAACATCCCCATCCAAGTGGGGATAATTAACAATGTCAAAATTAAAATCATCTCTCTTGTCATAGATTTTGCTAATTATTTTACCATTTTCAATCGAGAGATCTAAATCAAGAAAAGAAGCGTTATTATCAGATATATTTTCTTTATTAAGCCGAAGTTCTTTAGGATAAATAGTATGAACCATAGTTGGAAAGAAAGGGTTGTCAATGTTCAGTATGTCTTCCAGATACCGAGAGGTGTCATTAAAAGCTTCAATAATATCTGCCTGGTTATCTGGTGAAAGACTCAACATGAAATCCCTTTCATAGCAAAATAAAAACAAATCTGCGACAAGTGGTGCACAGTTCGTACCCATAGGGATACCAACAATTTGTCTATAAACGGTGGTACCATACCTGACGAAAATATTATCTAATAGGAAGATGAGTGCTTCACAAACTTCATAGCAAGTCCACATAGTAGAGGCTTATCCCGAAACTTGCATTCTACACAAAAAATAATTTCATATAAAACTTTTTACATCGCAGCTTATTTTTTTACACTCAAAACTCGCTGTTTAATGCGGCATTTTTTTTACAAAAGCATTTTTTTACATGAAGCATCGCATCCCCGATTTACATTTTACACTCAAATCATCATATTAAGCTTCTTTTTTTTTAATCGGATCTCGCTGTTTAATGCGGCATTTTTTTTTACATAAAAGCATTTTTTACATAAAGCATCGCATCCCCGATTTACACTCAAATCATCATATTAAGCTTATTTTTGTAAAAGTCGGATCTCTTCTATGTTTTATCTTCCATGAAACTTTTTACATCCGACTTTTGCAAAAACAGAGACGCAGTTATATATATTCAAAGTCATAAGCACCTTAGCATACTGATAACCAAACAATCTTTCAGCCATGATTATCATACAGAATTGCTACAAGCAATGCTACAAGCAAAAAAAATCCCATATAGCCCCAAAATACGCACAGACGATGTTGCTTTTGCCTTATTGTTTGTCTGTTTGCGTGTTTGTTTCTGTGTTTTGTGGTTTACTGTCCTCCTTGAATGCTACTTTCCCTGTCCGATCTTTTTATATTTCTTTAAACAATTACAAAACATGCCAAAATATATACAGACTGTACTCAAACGATACCCAGACGATGTCAAAATATATACAGACTGTACTCAAACGATACCCAGACGATGTCAAACTATATACAGACGATGCTAAACAATCTTCAACTACACACAGAAGATTCCAAACAGTCTTCAACTGCATACAGACGATACAAAAATTGGTTGTGTTCTAATATTATTTTAAAATAGTATTAAAATATATCATAATATAAAAACATGGAAAACAAAAGAGGATACTTGACACAAGAACAAATAGAAGAACTTCGTGGACTACGTGGACAAATATCTGTGAACCAAGCGATGAAGAGATATATAATTGGAAATGACAAACTAAGGATGATATGGAACCCTCGTATTACAAGGGAGGACATTACAACAGAGGAAAAGAATGAAAAACCGGCAGACGAACTTATACCACATGATAACATAGAACGTGACAAAATATTAAAAGAGATACCTACACCAGAAGATATGGTGTATAATCTGGAAACCATAGCAGAAGAAAGGCGCAAACAGACGCAACTTCTCTCCCGTCTGTTGGAAAACCAAGGAGAAGAAAAAGATGACATAGATTTGTTGCTGGAACAGCAGGAAGATGAACAATCTGTTTTGGAAGACGAACAAGAAGAAACAAACATATTCCATGCAAGAGATAGGGAAAACGGTAGGTGGTTTTAAAAATCTTGCATACATATATATGGGTATAATGACAGCTATATCAGTTTTGGGGATAACATGGGAAAATGTAGAGAAGACACCTAGACTACAGGCAACAGCTCCAGTAGAGACGCTTAGGCCACGTTTGTTTAAAGAAAGCACACAATCCAAATTTGATTTGTAATACAACTCAACCTTCTATAACACTACAGGTGTTTGTACGTAATACATGGGTTATTTTTAAGTTCCATGCTTTCACGGCTTATTCTTTCATGTAGATAAAAATATATTTAGTAGATGAAAAATGTATACTACATTTATGGTATAGTATAAAAAAAGACATTCTAGCATACGCTCAACAAAAATCCTAATCGGTCACCTAAGTTTTATGAAATTATTACCTTTTACACAAGATTTGTATTCATGTAAAATTAATCAAATCCTCGTTCAATGTTTGATATAAATTAACTGAAAATTTGGTAAAGATATTTAAATTATTTTTGAAAAAACAATGCTTTATATTATAACACCCTCGATCCACAAAGTCACATATTTTTGCATTGAATTGTAAGGGGAATGACCCGGCTTAAGTCACAGTCAAGTGTTTTAAAAACCAATATGGTAATAAAGAAATGGAAAACATGAATAAATCATCTATAAAATCATTTCAATAGACATATAACATGCATGTAATGAGTTCTTTTCCGCGACTCTTGGTCTACGAGTGCATGTTATATCTTCAAATTTCAACGAGCACTCTTCTATGGGATTTCCATTGTGAGTGACATTTTGTAATTTTTGATTTTGGGGGTTCGTGACTTTAACGCGTCCTAATTTCACTGGTAGTTATATGATTTTTCTGAAACTTTCAGGACCTTTTCCTAAATAACTATGTTATTCAAAACAAATAAAACCGAGAAGAAGATATTCCAAAAAAAGGAAATCTTATGTGAAATTGAGGTGACCGATTAGGAATTTTGTTGAGTGTAGTTTGCAGCTTGTTTCTTTTTGTTTTGTTTTATATACCTTTTCGTTTTTCGTTTGCAGTCTTCCTTTACGATTTCGTGTTAATTCGTTGATTTGAGTAACATTTTGATAACAAATCAACTTTTATTAAAAAATATCAGAATATAACTCTGGACCAGCTTATTTCAGCACCTTGTGGTAGTTTTTCATATTTTGTTGATTTCGTGTTTATTCGTTGATTTGGTTGTAAATTTAATAACAATTAGCAATTAGCATTAGCATGATTGACATAAAACGTATCCAAAAGATGAGGATTTTGTGTTTGAGAAGAACTCTTGTTTGCCCTTTGCAAATACACAAAAACACGTTTTGGATTTTTAACACCAGCTGTTATTCTAAATACATATTCGACTGCTTGGGTACTTCCGCTTTCTTGTATCATTTCACGAAGATAAGTCCATCTTGTTGATGTCATATGATTTGACATAACATAAGCCAAACCTTCTGAGTTAAATATCATTTTAGGTATCCACAAAACTAATTTATTAATAACCACCCCGCCATCATCACCAGCAGCTTTAAAAAATAGCGCATCATCAGCCGCCAGTTGCAAGTTAATCTGAAATTGACCTGGAGGCAGCATGTTTGTTTCCAAACCTTCAAAGAAGGAATATTTATTTAATGGAATTATAGAGTCAACTTTTTGATTAGTTATGATTAAAGCATGACGAATCTCAAATCCTCAATTATAACCAGCTTGACCATTTCGAGATTCTGCCACAGCCGTGCTATCCAAATAAAAGTATTCATTTGTTCCGGTTGTCTTCGCATAATCGTCAGACATTTCAAGCAAACTTTTAACGTTAACAAATCTATGAAGATTATTTCCATCATAAACTGTTTTTCCATTTTGCGTTACTTGCATTTGATCAATCAATGAAGCTGCATCGTTAATTAGAGCAATATCATCAGCGTCTACGAAAGCGGTTCCATCAGCAAGTTTGTTTACTTTAAAACTGATTTCAAAATATGCGTTATATCTTTTATTGGTCTAAAATCCAACAGTAGGAATATCACCAAAACACACAGACATACACAGTGAAATACAAGCATGTACAGAAAGAAGCAAGGTAGTAAGTCATATATCTCTCTCCATATATGCTATATAGTGTTTTATATCCCTAATACTGTCTTTCTAAAATTGAAAAACTTTGAAATACCGGTATTGCAAAGTTTGCAAAACCATAACCGTATATGACGCGTTCTGTGACAGGGTGCTATTGTGTTAACGAGACAAATCATAGCATATTTCATAGAATCAGGGGCCGTAACTCCGGTGATACTGGTCCGATCTGGCTGGTTTTCGAACTCGTCCGAGCTTTTATTGATACCAAAAATCTGGTAAAGATCGGATGAAAAAAGAAGGCTCTGTCGTGTTAACGAGGCAACAGTTAACAGACGCCTGACGGATGACGGATACTCGCCATCTCATAAACTCTGCTGGCCTTCGGTCAGTAGAACTAATGAATAAAGTTAAACCTTTCATTAGACCTGATATTCATGGCCTTAACGAGTTGGATAGGAAATTCATTTCTGCACGCGACAGTGTACAAGAGGTATGTATTTGATGGTTTGTAAACATCTACTTGACCTCAAGGAGACAACACTAAAATGTCCCGTTACAGTCCTTCTTAAATAATTATAATAACAGAAGGCAATACTCAAAGATGCAATTTCCAGTGAGCAAACAAGGCCTTATTCAGTATAGATAAACTGGTCACGATTCTGTTGAATTCCGATACAGCAAGGTTGAATTGAGATGATTTTGTTTGTACGGCGCACCAACACAACAATGTTATATGGTGCCAACAGGAATGACCATTCCAAGCCAACACTCTATTCTTGCCCCGGAACCAATCGGGGCGATAGGACAAGGTTGACCTAGCTGACCTTCTGTCATGGGGGCACAGAGAGGATATTTCACGACATTAGGCTGTGGTGTAACTAACTAAATACAACTCCATTTTATGTTTAGTATATTTTATTAGAAATTAAAGATAAATATAAAAACATTATAAATATTGGAGCATGAATTAAAAAGTACACGTTAAATATAGCTTTATAAAATAAACGTAAACTGGTAAAAACAGAATATCATGAGTAACATTATCAGAGCTGTAGATAATTTTTGACCGCAATGAGTATTTACTCGTCAGATTCAAAATTAATGAGTAACAAGGAACTCGTTTAGAGTAAACAGTTTCGTTATATAGTTCATGCTTTCAAAATTAATGGGAATTAATACTTTTTAAAAGAAACAACTATTCTGATTAAATGAAAGTAAAGTAAAAAACAAAAGAAATACTGTATGACCTTAATATTAGACACATGTTTGGAATATTTTTCATCATGTTCATATGCAATAAACTGTTCCACAGGACAAAACATACACAAATATAAAACTCATGATTTTTAAAAGTTGCGAGTATTTATAGTCAGTTGATGAGTAATGATACTGACAATTTTAGAAAATTGAGGGGTTTTGTAGAAAAGGTTATGAGTAAAATACTTAAAAACTCTGCAACTATGCATTATGTTTAAAATACAAGTGTCTCTTTGTCATCAGAAGTCTACTCTGTGCAAACTATATTAGCAGGTCGATGCTTACAAATCCCCACGCATCCCAACCCATCCATCTCAAATGCGATGCATGCTATTTTTTTAATTTGTCTTTTCGACGACAAACACGTGCTCCACGTGGAAGCTGCTTCCTGTGTTGCTCCGAGACCCGTCTGCACTATGTCCCAGTGATTTTTTACTACTGTATTTGCACGTGTTTCTGAGAGTCTTGCAGTTTAATATTTCCTTAAATGTATGTTTATGATGGGTTGTACGAAAGGGTTGTATATTTCACCAGCAGTGCGTGGATCGCATTTAATCCCAGTTTCCATAGAAATTATCGTCATTGTAGCCGAAACCTGAAACAACAAATAATATATTTTGCATTGCAATTTGTAAAATGCAGCATGTACAACTGTAATCCATGAACATCTCTTTAACGTGATGGTTGTAGAAAATGTTGTGTTTTCTTTATTAAATTTACATAAATTATACATACATGTAAAGGCAAAATCATTTTTTTTATACAAATCAGTTGATTTATAGTAAATTGCAACGTAAATATAGGGAGGAAAATTTAAGAATATTCCAAAGGTGTTCAACTTATAAAGTAACACTTTTGTTTAAGATGTTGTTTTTCAGAGGAAGTGATTAACATAAAAAATGCGTGATTTATGTGAAACTTCATTTAAAACGTATGCATTTAGAAGATATATCCAATTCACGCGGTTCGCTTTAAAGATAAATGCCCACCCTTTGTGTAGTATTATCAACTAACAAATTTAACATTTAAACATCATATGAACATTTCTTGATAGTTCTTGATAGTTCCGGAGAGAAACATAATTTTAAAACCGCTATTAAGTTGTATATCAAAATTGGTTTTAATTGCTTGACACAGATACTACTTTTACCACTGCGTGACTGCACTGGGAAATGAGGTAAATCTGATAGCTCCACAACTATTGCCAGATAATTGATAAATGCATTTACCTGTGGATTAATTTACCTGTTCAAAGTTTTCCACGTCATCAAATAAAATCGTATTCTCGCCTTTCACAGATATTGCATTGTGTGAATTGTAAATATCTATTGTTGCATATTGATTTCGACTTTAAATTACATTTTGAATTAGGTGCATACTATTTTCCTATGTTAAACCTATATGTTTATACTGCCGTAGAGTTTGATAAGTCAACTAAATGCATATAATAATTGTTTAAAACTGTGTTTGCAACTTAAATATGATCATATGTTTTATTTTAAGACATCCGTGAGGTGAATATACATGTTTTATCGCAATATTAAGAAATTGACAGCTCGTGTTTTACCGATGATATTGTAAATTAACCCTAATAAACATTTTATTCATATTTTATAAAATTCAAAAAGTGAATAGTTATTGTTGCTGTAATATCACATACCATATATAAATATCTTTGATCAAACATCTGATTTGTTTCATCATTATTTACAAATGTGTGTGTCTTTACCCGAAATCTGAAGTTATATAAGTTTTCTTTCTAGTAAGGAAACTTATTTTTTATAGAGGAGGAAATCATAACAATGCCTGCAGCTGATGTTTCGAACTAGAACTTCATAAATTTAATCGTTTTCAAAGTCGAATTTCATGTTAATTTTCGCTGAAATCGTAAAAAACGACAAATAGCAAAGAAATGCATATTCCATTTTTGTACATTCAGGCATGGACATATCAGACTACTATAACCTTAAACGACAATTTACAAACATTTTCTTTTTTGATTTGTATTGTAGTTATTTTCATAATTGAAGATTTTTGCTTCAAAACATACGGATGCAGCAAGATTAGGGCACACATAATAGTTCATGTCATTGACATTAAAATGAATATATTCGGCGAGAATGTCAACATATTTGATTCATTTACAAAACGAAAGTGTTACTTTGTAAGTTGAACAACTCTTGTATTGTCGCGTTAATACGGATATTGTCGCATAAATTCACAAACACATCGTCGTATAAAAATACGCACACGTCGTCGTATTAAAAGATTTGCATGTCGTCGTATAGATATACACATCGTCGCATAAATACAGACACATCGTGACATAAGTACATTCATATTATGATGTTATTTATTAAGTGTTTTCATATTGGCCCAGTTACTGGTCCAAGGACTGTCATATTGGCCCTTGGACCAATAATTGGGCCAATAACTGGGCCAATATGAAAACAATTAACTTCGGCCTTGGGGCCAATTTGACAGTCCTTGGACCAATAACCGGGGCAGTATTAAAACACTTAATTAATGACGTTTTTATTATTTAACTACTTAATATCTCTCTTTATTCCTATGTTTTAAAGGGACACATCGCAATCTTGAGTTTTATCGAAACATTAAAATGCTCCTCAATTTAGATATCCTGCGTCATTTTGACTTTAAAACTGCTTGCATATGATTAAATAAAAAATTGAGATTTCAATTTTCTTCACTATTTCACCAAATTGTTAAATATATTATTGATGCACTATTATAAAAAGCTAGTAACATGTAAATATAATTTGCTTTGAACTATTCTAACAATTATTATTAATGATTGAACAAATGCAAGTGAAGAGAAAAACTAACTGGACGCCGTGAGTTTTTAAAAAAATCAAGATTGCCGTGTGTCCCTTAACAATAAGAAAAAACAAGAGGTATATGTTTAATATAACATTTAATAACAAGTATCTGAATCAAATATAAATCTTCCCGGTTACTGCTCGTCTGCGCGTGAGAAAATCACACACGAACGTGATAATAGCTGGATGTAACCAAATTTACAAGCAATATTTTGATTGTCTACATTACATAGGCGAACTAATTTATCATCGAAAAGCTGCGACGTTGTGTTATTTTTATTTTCAAAATGGCGTCCTTAAAGAGAACAAAGCCTTGGTCATATTGACCTTGTTGGCTTATCCAATCAGATTGCTTGAATTTCATACCGGCCGAGTTTTCTCATATTGGCCGAGTTTCTCTCCATATTGGCCTTGTTTCTATCACGTGATGCGTGCAGTTTCCTGCAAACCACGGCAGATATTAATTAAGTAGATAATTAATAACGTGTCATAAATACACACATCCTCGCATCAATACGCACACCGTCATATAAGTTCATACATATATAGCTACAAAAATACACACATCGTCGCATAAGTACATACATATATCGCCACATAAATTTTCACTTACCGTCCGAATCTCCAAAGTAACCACCATAGCTTCTGTACTGGGTGTATGGCCTGTATGACATGTACGATGTATATGGTCTGTAAAAATAGGGCGTGGCCTCCACTGCTGCCAGCACACACACCGCTAGGACCAGGATACTCATCAATTTGACAAACATGATTCTGTCCGGTGGCTGGGATATCTGTAAGCATATAATGACATTGTAACACTGGAGAAAGGAGATTGTACTAATCAGATCCCAAGTAATTAAGCTTACCCCAAACTATGACCTTTGCATTTTAAGCTTTCGTATGCCGTCTACTGAAATTTAAACAAATAAAAAAATCCCGACAGCTGTGAACAACATACACCACGTCCTATGGTCTAATATAACCACTCATTTCGTATCAAATTGCTCCTGGTTCTAGCTAAAGGGGCGAACTATTTTCGGTTAAAGTACAAGTTAAAATGAAGATGATTTGAATATTTATCCTCACAAGTGGAATATCAGAATATCAGAATATCACATCCTAATGGGAAATGCTGACTAGCTATTTTTAGAAAACTAAAATACGGTTAAACAGATTTAAAATGTGAGGGAAAAAAATCTAAAAAAATAGCGTGACGTCGCCATGGGTTTTAAGAATCGATATTGTCGTCTGCGTTTTCAAAACGAGAACCTGAGTGTCAACTGTACGTTCATAAAAACGACAACTGTGAAATGTTACAGCTATTTCTGTAAGCTGTATATCTGGTAAAAATACATATTTTCAAAAGTTATCGAAGCAATTGCCAAAGAAGACCAGTTTTTTTCTGTTTTAAAACAATTATCCACTGTACATAGAATATTGTCGAAGTATGCTCATGCTTTTATACATATGCCCATGCTTCTATACCCACGTTATAATTGTCTGAATTAAACCGATGTAGATATATGCCATGTTACATTTGACTTACAGATTTAATGGATTTTTCTCAACTATTATAGAATATTTGCAAACTAGTCTATGCATTGTCAGGATTTTCTAATTTGGGTTCTTATTTACAGACTATTCCATTGTTCATTTACCTGAATAAAAAATATAACATTTAGCAAGCTTCGTACAAAAATAAAAATGCCAACAAACAAAACATTTACCAAAATTATGTATAAAAAAAATCAGAAAATATCGTCACCATATGGATTCACCATTTAAAAAACGCCAAAAAAAACCTTACCTTCTCAGAAGCGTGTGTAACGGCCTTTGTCCAACACTGAAGACGACTTGAAGCACACAATATGAAAACGTAAATTAACGGTCAGTTTATATCGTGCACGAATGACCATTGACAGCTGACAATAAGTCCCAATTAGTGATGTCCGCATGATTGCGTAATTCAGAATTGCCAGTCGTAAAGCTGTCACGCAAATGCGTGTTTTCATGAGAGGTAAATCATATCTACGATTCGTCAATCGAAATAAAATTGTAAAAGTGTGTTGGTACAGGTTTGTTGGCGACATCGCTTTGTTTAAGCTACATTGTGTTGTCAGTTACACGTCCAATCCATGACTGACCAAATGTATGACCACGATGAAACACAGTTTGTGATACGTGGGTAACGTTTGGCTAATAAACACAGGTGGTGCAGCTTCTGTTGTTGGGCGTTTTGCACGAACAGAAGCGTTTATAAAATAGTGTGTACTCCCCGTTGTAATTGTTTCAAAACGTCTTTTCGAAGGAAAAAAGAGACATAGGTGTTGCTTTTCCGGCGGCGGCGGCGTCGTCAACATTCAAGTTTTTCGTTTTGGTCATTTTCTCACAAACTTGACAAATTTTCTCAAGTCCTTGGAGTTCACAAATATTTCTCCCTAAATATAATTCTGCTTTGTGAACGTGAATCTCTTACGAGATCCCAATTTCGAAAGTTGCCGTAGTGAGTTCAAATTATCTCCCTTTATTATATTTGACTGAATTCACAGTATCCCCAAGATCCGGCACCTTTCATTGTCACTGTCTCAATATAGCTGTGTGTGGTTGAATATTTTAATGTGGCCCACTCATATGAGATATAAGTGTATGTATGTATGCGATTATATGTTAATTGTGCCTCCAGACGAGTGTGTTATGATGTAGAGATACAGTTCATCTACGTTTGGTGCAGCTATCCTTTTTAGGGAGTGAATGCATACGCTTGATTTCTGTGTATCGGCGCCCTGCCGTAGTTCGTCCGAAGGTTGTCTGTCCTTGGTAGTTCACAAAATTTCTCCCTATATATAATTCTGCTTTGTGAACATGAATCTCTTACGAGATCCCAATTTCGAAAGTTGCCGTAGTGAGTTCAAATTATCTCCCTTTATTATATTTACCTGAATTCACAGTATCCCCAAGATCCGGCACCTTTCATTGTCACTGTCTCAATATAGCTGTGTGTGCTTAAATGCTTAAATGTGGCCCACTCATATGAGCTATAATTGTATGTATGTATGCATCTATATGTTAATTGTGCCTCCAGACGAGTGTGTTATGATGTAGAGATACAGTTCATCAACGTGTGTTGCAGCTATCCTTTTTAGGGAGTGAATGCATATGCTTGATTTCTGTGTATCTCGTCATAGCTAGGCGCCATGCCTAGTTCGTCCGAAGGTTGCCTGTCCTTGGTAGTTCACAAATATTTCTCCCTATATATAATTCTGCTTTGTGAACGTGAATCTCTTACGAGATCCCAATTTCGAAAGTTGCCGTAGTGAGTTCAAATTATCTCCCTTAATTATATACATATATATATTTATAATTATATACATGGTTTTAGGTGGTGGTTTGCACAATAAAGTGGCTAACAGCTAGCAAGATGTCATTAATTATCTAAAACTGCCATACATAACACTACGTTAAATAATTATTACATTATGACTGTGTTTTCAGCCATTTAACACAGTTAGATGTAAAGTTTTGTTTAAAGAAGTACATTCTTTAATGTATAAAGGAATGTTTTTCCATATAATTGTTCCAGAGTATGACATACTCCCTTTAAACCATTCGTTGTTTGGTCTTGGAGTTATATAATTTAATTTGTATGCAGATCGTAGATTTCTCTGCGAGATAACAGCAGGATGAAACATATCACAAATATAGGACGGGACTGTATTTTTTTGATACTCTATACATATATTTTGCCTTTTGAACAAATATCCTTTGCTCGATATTAAGGGAATTTATGGTAACCTGTGCTTCATTTAGTGTTGTATGTTGGTCACCTAAAATAGTACGACATTTTACGTAATAAAAGTTGTATGTTAGTGTTCTTTTTTATTTCCCCATATTATGTTACAATAATCTAGATGAGGTTGAACTTCTGCCTTTTAAAATAGTATCCGGTAATTTAAAGGAATATATGATTTTCTTCTTGACAGTAGCCAGATGTTTGCTGATATTTTTTTACGAATATACATTATGTTGGCGGCATACTTTTGATCGAGACGGGCCCGTTCATTTATGGTCCCACTGGGCCAGGTGCTTTATTTACTGTTATTTTATACATGTTTATTTTCCAATTTTATATGCACATGTCACTTTAATAAACTATTTACCTACTTACATAACCAGGATCATACATTAATTGACACCACCATAATGTATTGAACCACCAAATTGCAGTGAAAACCAGTTTTTACCAGTTAACTTAATGGTCACAAAAAAAATTCGTTGACAGATAATTGACAATTGTAATAATATGCCGTGAAGACAATCAACATTGTTGCAATAAATGACATAATCAATACGAGAAGTACCTGTTAGGGAATGATTATGACGTTACATGTCTGTTCTTCAATCAAGTATTATTTTCACGCAGTTCATATACTACGATATATTATTTAAAGGGAATGTAGCGACACAGCCAAACAAGTTCCGTTATTGAGAGTTCTGAAGAACATGGAAAAAGGTGAAAGAATTATCAAAATCGGATGATAAACAAAAAAGATATGACCATTTAAAGGTTGTTCTAAAACGAACATGGGAGCCGCCATTTTTAGAACTATGACGTCATAGTTCCATATTACCATATATGGAATATTGATTAATATCATTTAAAACGAAAAAAAAATCTGCAAATGAATGATTTTTTTTACTGATCAAATAAAGCATTATTGCCATTAAGTTTTACGTATTTTTTATACAGTTGATGTCATTTTCCCCCTATAAATCAGTAACTTTTTATATTTATAAATATTCCATATATGGTCATTTAGAACCGTGATGTCATAGCTCTCAAAATGGCCGCTTCCATATCCGTTTCAACAGGATCTTTGTTTATCATCCAATTTTGATAAGTATTTCACCCGTATTCAAGTATTTCAGAACTCTCAATAATAAAGATGATTTGGCTGTGTCGCTACATTCCCTTTAAGATGACAATAGGATGAAAGAAAGTCCTGTGAAAATACACATACGTATATGCAAACAATGACAGCAGTGTAGTAAATGATAGCAAAATGCAATTATTATACCTTATAACATCGCAACAAGCAACTGAAAAAGAAATAATGAAAGAAGAATGTGTTAAAGAAAAACAAACATGATGCACTCATTTTCTTATTAGATACTATTTTTGTAAGGTATGGAACTACCGTTGTGCACCTCTTGTCGCAGATTTGTTTTTATATTGATATGAAAGAGATATCATGTTGCTTCTTTCATCCGATTCTCAGGCAGATGTGATTGAAGCCTTTATTAGCAACTCTCGGTATCTGGATGACATATTAAGCATTGACAATCCTTTTTTTCTACTATGGTTAATACTATCTATCCTAAAGAACTTCAACTCAACCAAGCTAACATTTCTGATACTGGCGCTTCTTTTTTTGATTTACGTCTCTCTATTGAAGCGGATAAAAAGTCGACAGGAAATACAACATTCAAGGACCATAGCCAACCACAAACACGCACAGAAACAACAGATGAACAAGAGGCCCAGTGGACGCTCTACTGGCTAATATGGCTCTTATAACATCAATGGCGAGTGACTATCGTCTTAAAGAGGCAGAATATAGCATTTTTAACTAAATCAAGAGCCATAACTCCGCCATTACTGGTCCTATCTGGCTGGTTTTCGAACTTGGCCAGTAGAGATAATAAAAAAACAAATAAAAAAAACAAACTTTACCGAGCTGTTATTGACATTAACAATCTGGTAAAGTTTGGTAAAGATCGAATGAAAAAAAATATGGCGTCTAGAGTGTACACAAGGTTTTTCAAGTATTTGACCTAGTGACCTAGTTTTTGACCCCATGGGACCCATTTTCGAACTTGACCAAAATATAATTAAGACAACATTTCGACAAAGTTTCATCAAGATCGGGTCAGAAATATGGCCTCTAGAGTGTACACAAGGTTTTTCAAGTATTTGAACTAGTGACCTAGTTTTTGACCCTGTGTGACCCATTTTCGAACTTTAGCAAGCTATAATTGAGACAAATATTCTGACAAAATTGCATCAAGATCGGGTCAAAAATATGGCCTCTAGAGTGTACACACGGTTTTTCCAAAGTTTGACCTAGTGACCTAGTGTTTGATACCATGTGACCCATTTTTGAACTTGACCAAGATATAATTAAGACAAACATTTTGACAAAGTTTCATCAAGATTGGGTAAAAAATACGGCTTCTAGAGTGTACACAAGGTTTTTCAAGTATTTGACCTAGTGACCTAGTTTTTAACCCCATGTGACCCATTTTCAAACTTGACCAAGATATAATTAAGACAAACATTCTGACAAAGTTGCATCAAACTCGGGTCAAAAATGTGGCCTCTAGAATGTACACAAGGTTTTTCAAATATTTGACCTAGTGACCTAGTTTTTAAGTTCATGTGACCCATTTCCGAAGTTGATCAAGATATAATTAAGATAAACAATTTGACAAAGTTTCATCAAGATTGGGTAACAAATATGACCTCTAGAGTGTACACAAGTTTTTTCAAGTATTTGACCTAGTGACCTAGTTTTTGACCCCACATGACCCATTTTTGAACTTGACCGAGATTTCATTGAGACAAACATTCTGACAAAGTTTCATGATGATTGCATCAGAAATGTGGCCTCTAGAGTGTACACAAGAAAAGTTAACGGACGACGGACGACGGACAACACACCATCCCATAAGCTCTGCTGGCCCTTGGCCAGTAGAGCTAATAATAGGCACGATCGATATGACATCACAAACATAAAAGGGTTGACAATAGGGCTACCGCCTTGTAACAGTCAGTGGCAAAGAAGGCCGCTGGGGTTTAAACCAGGTTCTAGGGTGCACCAAACCTTACTCTTACCCTAATAAAACGGGACAGTGTAAATAAAGTTAACACCACCTCTAACAAATAAGGTAGCATTAGGCAATATAAGTAAAACACATAAATGATCATGTATATATAACATAAAAAACTTACTTGGAAGAAGCCAGAGCTTGAAAAACATCTTACATTTAGTACCATTTATTACGATGAACAATTGTGCGAACACCGTATTACGCATTCAACATCTTAACTGAAAAATCGAAGTAAAATGGGGGATAATTAGATAAAATATACGACAGAGTTTTGGATCTTGTCATATAACATTGTGTAATGATGATGAACACGTGTGACGATTTTCAAAGCTTTCCGACAATTCATTTGTGAGGAAAACCTTTAACCAAACACTTTAACCAAAACTAAACAGACAGTCAGACGGAAATCACCAAACTATAAGCCTGGATTTTCTACGTATTTCGGCTGAACAATAACTTAATATATATTTGAAAACACCTCAATATGTATCAGTCTATTATCATGTCGCACGTGCAAATTAACATTGATTGCGCGATGTTAACTATGTTATTAATTGAAACTAGGATCACGTCACAATATATGTTTATGTGATATGTACATGCGATCGTGTGCGCTAGTTATTGTGTAACGCTATAAGAGAGCAAGGTCCCTGGTTCAAATCCAGGCAACTGCTTTTAATGGAAATTGATACGGAAACCGTAGATTTATTGATGTTGCTTGTGGATTAAAACTTTCCATCCCCCATGTAAAACGTGGATAGCCTTATCCGGTATGTAAGAAAAAAATGCCTTATATGCCGATTTTTTGGACGTTCGTCGAAACCGTAAGTGTACTAGTGAATAATGACTGTGTGTACTTGCTGTTGCATTCTTACAACTGACAAGTGCTTGCATACACGTGTAAACATTCATATTTCATTATAAAACTGACTCATAGTTGTTGATTAGTGACTAGTGTCTTGTGTCATTATTATTCTATGGATCCTATTATTGTATTTGTTTTTGGCTCTCACATGGCCTTGTGGTAGATCGTCCACCTCCTATGCGGGAAGTCGTGGGTTCAATCCCCGGCCTGGTCACATTGAAGACTTTTTAAGGTACTAGTAGCTCTCTTGCTTGCCGCTCAGCGATAAGGGTAGTTCTGGAACTAGTCGGCCCGGTGTCAGTACAATGGGACTTTTGGGTTATCATGCCATTTGATTACAGTGTGCAATACCAGTGTGGCAGCACTATAAAGTTGAGCATAGAGCTCGTTGTTACAAGTAGACAATGTTGGGATATGACTAAAAGATTGAGACACGTAATAAAAGAAGACGAATATCAGTATGCTTACCCTGATACAAGACAGGATGTATTCACATGATCTAGCATTTGATACACTGTCGTTTTAAGATACATTTGCGTTTGTTTTTACCAGTCCGCTTAGTATTCGACACTGTGCCAAAACCTGTTTTTAGCTCAATTGGTTAAAGGCCATTAGGGCTTATGCCATGACCTGTTGTTCGACGTCCGTTAACCTTTTGTTGTCAACACTCTAGCACCTTCATTTTGCACACCAGTGGAACAAGATCTTCTGATCTTAGCCAATGACAGACCAGTGGCATAATATCTTCTTATCTTAGCCAGATGATACACCAATGGTCCAAGCTCTTCTGATCTCTGCTGGACGACACACCAGTGGCACAATGTCTTCTGATCTCTGCTAAACGACACATCAGTGGCACACTATCTTCTGATCTCAGCTAGGCGACACACCAGTGGCACACTATCTTCAGATCTCTGCTAGGCGACACACTATACAGTGGTACACGTTCTTCTGATCTCTGCTAAACGACACACCAGTGGCACACCATCTTCTAATCTCTGCTAGGCGACACACTATGCAGTGGCACACGATCTTCTGATCTCTGCTAGACGACACACTATGCAGTGGCACACGTTCTTCTGATTTCTGCTAGGCGACACACCATGCAGTGGCACACGATCGTTTGATCTCTGCTAGGCGACACACTATGCAGTGGCACACGATCTTCTGATCTCTGCTAGACGACACAGCATGCAGTGGCACACGATCTTCTGATCTCTGCTAGGCGACACACCATGCAGTGGCACACGATCTTCTGATCTCTACTAGGCGACACACTATGCAGTGGCACACGATTATCTGATCTCTGCTAGGCGACACACCATGCAGTGGCACACGATCTTCTGATCTCTGCTAGGCAACACACTATGCAGTGGCACGCGATCTTCTGATCTCTGCTAGACGACACACCAGTGGCACAATATCTTCTGATCTCTGCTAAACGACACGTCAGTGGCACACTATCTTCTGATCTCTGCTAGACGACACACCAGTGGCACACTATCTTCTGATCTCTGCTAGGCGACACACTATGCAGTGGCACACGTTCTTCTGATCTCTGCTAGGCGACACACCATGCAGTGGCACACGATCGTTTGATCTCTGCTAGGCGACACACTATGCAGTGGCACACGATCTTCTGATCTCTGCTAGACGACACAGCATGCAGTGGCACACGATCTTCTGATCTCTGCTAGGCGACACACGATCTTCTGATCTCTACTAGGCGACACACTATGCAGTGGCACACGATTATCTGATCTCTGCTAGGCGACACACCATGCAGTGGCACACGATCTTCTGATCTCTGCTAGGCAACACACTATGCAGTGGCACGCGATCTTCTGATCTCTGCTAGACGACACACTATGCAGTGGTACACGTTCTTCTGATCTCTGCTAGACGACACACCAGTGGCACAATATCTTATGATCTCTGCTAAACGACACGTCAGTGGCACACTATCTTCTGATCTCTGCTAGACGACACACCAGTGGCACACTATCTTCTGATCTCTGCTAGGCGACACACTATGCAATGGCACACGTTCTTCTTATCTCTGCTAAACGACACACTATGCAGTGGCACACTATCTTTTGATCTCTGCTAGGCGACACGCCTTGCAGTGGCACACAATCTTCTGATCTCTGCTAGGCGACACACTATGCAGTGGCACACGTTCTTCTGATCTCTGCTAAACGACACACCATTGGCACACTATCTTATGATCTCTGCTAGGCGACATACTATGCAGTGGCACACGATCTTCTGATCTCTGCTAGGCGACATACTATGCAGTGGCACACGATCTTCTGATCTCTGCTAGACGACACACCAGTGGCACAATATCTTCTGATCTCTGCTAGACGACACATCAGTTGTACAAGCTCTTTTGATGTTTGCCAAATGACACACTAGTGGCACAAAATCTTCTGATCTTTACCAGACAACACACCAGTGGCCCAAGATCTTCTGATCTTAGCCAGATGACATACCAGTGGCACAAAATCTTCTGATCTCTACCAGACAACACACCAGTGGCACACGATCTTCTGATCTCTTCTGGATGACACACCAGTAGTACAAGATCTCCTGATCTTTGCTGGACGACACACAAGTGACACAATCTTCTGATCTCTGTTGGACGACACACCAGTAGTACAAGATCTTATGATCTTTGCTGGAGGACACACCAGTAGCACACTATCTTCTGATCTTTGCCAGACGACACATCAGTGGCAACATATATTCTGGTCTCTGTTGGACGACACAGTAGTAGTACAAGATCTTCTGATCTTTGCTGGACGACACACCAGTAGTACAAGATCTGATCTCTGCTGGACGACACACCAGCGGCACAATATCTTCTGATCTCAGCTAGGCGACACACCAGTGGCACACTATCTTCTGATCTCTGCTAGGCGACACACTATACAGTGGCACACGTTCTTCTGATCTCTGCTAAACGACACACCAGTGGCACACTATCTTCTGATCTCTGCTAGGCGACACACTATGCAGTGGCACACGATCTTCTGATCTCTGCTAGACGACACACTATGCAGTGGCACACGATCTTCTGATCTCTGCTAGGCGACACACCATGCAGTGGCACACGATCTTCTGATCGCTGTTAGACGACACACTATGCAGTGGCACACATTCTTCTGATCTCTGCTAGGCGACACACCATGCAGTGGCACACGATCGTTTGATCTCTGCTAGGCGACACACATGCAGTGGCACACGATCTTCTGATCTCTGCTAGACGACA
The DNA here is from genome assembly GCA_037043455.1 of Cyrtodaria siliqua. NCBI lineage: Eukaryota > Metazoa > Mollusca > Bivalvia > Adapedonta > Hiatellidae > Cyrtodaria > Cyrtodaria siliqua. The sequence continues at coordinate 107,513 of JAWPHD010001720.1, read as the reverse complement.
CACTATGCAGTGGCACACGTTCTTCTGATATCTGCTAGACGACACACCAGTGGCACAATATCTTCTGATCTCTGCTAAACGACACATCAGTGGCACACTATCTTCTGATCTCTGCTAGACGACACACCAGTGGCACACTATCTTCTGATCTCTGCTAGGCGACACACTATGCAGTGGCACACGTTCTTCTTATCTCTGCTAAACGACACACCAGTGGCACACGATCTTTTGATCTCTGCTAGGCGACACACCATGCAGTGGCACACACTCTTCTGATCTCTGCTAGGCGACACACTATGCAGTGGCAAACGTTCTTCTGATCTCTGCTAAACGACACACCAGTGGCACACTATCTTCTGATTTTTGCTAGGCGACATACTATGCAGTGGCACACGATCTTCTGATCTCTGCTAGACGACACACCAGTGGCACAGTATCTTCTGATCTCTGCTAGACGACACATCAGTTGTACAAGCTCTTTTGATGTTTGCCAAATGACACACTAGTGGCACAAAATCTTCTGATCTTTACCAGACAACACACCAGTGGCCCAAGATCTTCTGATCTTAGCCAGATGACATACCAGTGGCACAAAATCTTCTGATCTCTACCAGACAACACACCAGTGGCACACGATCTTCTGATCTCTTCTGGATGACACACCAGTAGTACAAGATCTCCTGATCTTTGCTGGACGACACACAAGTGACACAATCTTCTGATCTCTGTTGGACGACACACCAGTAGTAAAAGATCTTCTGATCTTTGCTGGAGGACACACCAGTAACACACTATCTTTTGATCTCTGCCAGACGACACATCAGTGGCAACATATATTCTGGTCTCTGTTGGACGACACAGTAGTAGTACAAGGTCTTCTGATACACAGTAGTAGTACAAGATCTTCTGATCTTTGCTGGACGACACACCAGTAGTACAAGATCTTCTGATTTATGCTGGATGACACACCAGTAGTACAAGATCTTCTGATCTTTGCTGGACGACACATCAGTGGCAACATATCTTCTGGTCTCTGTTGGATGACACACAAGTAGTACAATATCTTGCACCAGTAGTACAAGATATTCTGATCTCTGCTGGATGACACACCAGTAGTACAATATCTTCTGATCTTTGCTGGATGACACACCAGTGACACAAATCTTCTGATCTCTACCGGACAAGAAACCAGTAGTACAGTGACCTTTGCTGTACAACACACCAGTAGTACTAGCACAAGATCTTCTGATCTTTGCCAAACAACGCAGCAGTCACAAGATCTTCTGATCGCTGCTGGACAATTGTTTTATTTATAAGTGGGATACTGTAATAATAGACAAACAATTTACCATGTTGATGTTTTATTATAATTAAAACCAGTAGTTCAAATTTGTCAAAACATCATCACAATTACATGTTAAAAAACACAAATCACTCAAACATTATAAATGAGTTCAAATATATATAAACAATATATTAATATCCCAAATTCCCTGCAAACTAAATATCAATGTACCGTATAAATCTTTAACTGTTGATTAAATAAACATTTCAAAAAATATTTGAACACAAATAATGCCACATGTACATGTTAAGCGACAGTTAAGTCGTAATTATCGTAATTATTCTAGAGTAATAGTAACCCAGTGGCGCCAATCAGGCTCGGACACGTCAAAGTAACCCAGTGGCGCCAATCAGGCTAGTGCACATCAAAGTAACCCAGTGTCACCAATCAGGCTAAAGCACATCAAAGTTACCCAGTGGCGCCAATCAGGCTAGGGCACATCAAAGTAACCCAGTGGCGCCAATCAGGCTAGGGCACATCAAAGTAACACAGTGGCGCCAATCAGGCTAGGGCACATCAAAGTAACCCAGTGGCGCCAATCAGGCTAGGAAACATCAAAGTAACCCAGCGTCACAGATCGGGCTGGGACACATAAAAGTAACCCAGTGTCGCCAATCAGGCTAGGACACGTCAAAGTAACCCAGTGGCGCTAATCAGGATCAGACACATCAAAGTAACCCAGTGTCACAGATCGGGCTAGGACACATCAAAGTAACCCAGTGTCACAGATCGGGCTAGGATACATCAAAGTAATCCATGTCACAGATCAGGCTAGGACACAATGTCATCAAAGTAACCCAGATTCACAGATCGGGCTAGGACACATCAAAGTAACCCAGTGTCACCAATCGGGCTAGGACACATCAAAGTAACCCAGTGTCGCCAATCAGGCTAGGACACGTCGAAGTAACCCAGTGTCACAGATCAGGCTAGGACACAATGTCATCAAAGTAACCCAGATTCACAGATCGGGCTAGGACCCATCAAAGTAACCCAGTGTCACCAATCGGGCTAGGACACAATCAAAGTAACCCAGTGTCACAGATCGGGCTAGGACACATCAAAGTAATCCAGTGTCACAGATCAGGCTAGGACACAATCAAAGTAACCCAGTGTCACAGATCGGGCTAGGACACATCAAAGTAATCCAGTGTCACAGATCGGGCTAGGACACAATCAAAGTAACCCAGTGTCACAGATCGGGCTAGGACACATCAAAGTAATCCAGTGTCACAGATCGAGCTAGGACACATCAAAGTAATCCAGTGTCATAGATCGGGCTAGGACACATCAAAGTAATCAAGTGTCACAGATCGGGCTAGGGCACATTAAAGAAACCCATGTCATAGATCGGGCTAGGACACATCAAAGTAACCCAGTGTCACAGATCGGGCTAGGGCACATTAAAGAAACCCATGTCACAGATCGAGCTAGGACACATCAAAGTAACCCAGTGTCACAGATCGGGCTAGGACACATCAAAGTAACCCAGTGTCACAGATCGGGCTAGGACACATCAAAGTAACCCAGTGTCACAGATCGGGCTAGGACACATCAAAGAAACCCAGTGTCACAGATCGGGCTAGGACACATCAAAGTAACCCAGTGTTACAGATCGGGCTAGGACACATCAAAGTAACCCAGTGTCACAGATCAAGCTAGGGCACATTAAAGAAACCCAGTGTCACAGATCGAGCTAGGGCACATAAAAGAAACCCAGTGTCACAGATCGGGCTAGGACACATCAAAGTAACCCAGTGTCACAGATCGGGCTAGGGCACATTAAAGAAACCCAGTGTCACAGATCGAGCTAGGGCACATTAAAGAAACCCAGTGTCACAGATCGGGCTAGGACACATCAAAGTAACCCAGTGTCACAGATCGGGCTAGGGCACATTAAAGAAACCCAGTGTCACAGATCGAGCTAGGGCACATTAAAGAAACCCAGTGTCACAGATCGGGCTAGGACACATCAAAGTAACCCAGTGTCACAGATCGGGCTAGGGCACATCAAAGTAACCCAGTGTCACAGATCGGGCTAGGACACATCAAAGTAACCCAGTGTCACAGATCGGGCTAGGGCACATCAAAGTAACCCAGTGTCACAGATCGGACTAGGGCACATTAAAGAAACCCAGTGTCACAGATCGGGCTAGGACACATCAAAGTAACCCAGTGTCACAGATCGGGCTAGGGCACATCAAAGTAACCCAGTGTCACAGAGCGGGCTAGGGCACATTAAAGAAACCCAGTGTCACAGATCGAGCTAGGACATATCAAAGTAATCCAGTGTCGCCAATCAGGTTCGGATACGTCTTATTTGTGATATTATTCTATAGAAAATGTAACTTTCTGTGACAATATATTGGTTTTCAATTTTACTTTGTTTTCGAACAACGTTGGGGATGTAGGAGCAATATTTAGTATGAATCAAAACCAGAATATAAACCCGACGGATAATGAACTGAAGATCATTTCCGGTCTAACTTGTAAGCTACAATGAGCTTTCTTTATTATTTCGAAAGAGTGTAACCCGGCAGAAAAAGACCAGCACAAAAAAAGTAATGCAGACATTGGTGACTAAAATAAAACTTAAATGAAATAAACAGAACCCGTAATTTTCAGACCCAATGACTGTGAATAAAGTGTCAAAACAATCAAGTTCTTATATTTAATTATTTGTGATAATATTCTATAGAAAATGTAACTTTCTGTGACAATATACATATTTGTTTTAAAATAACACTCAAATTACACTTTAAAAAATTTGGGTCAGTAAAAATGTGTTCGGGCTAGTAAATCTTTGCAAGTCACATGCCCAACAGGCTAGTAGCTCAAAATGTTTTTCGTGAAGACTGGTTTTTACCGTGTGATTCTTTTTAAACCCTAAATATTTCATGCACGTTTATGCAAATTGACTTAATATATGTATTTTCAAAATCGAATCTTAATTTTTTTTATTTTATTTTTACTCTGCCAAAGATTTTTTTATTTTAATAACTAAGGATAAAAACTGAGTAACATAAATTTTATCACCTACTGAAATCAACATCTTGGTAATGGAAATATATGAATTGGTCAACTCATACTGCTGAACGAGTTATATTGTAACACTCACAGTTGTAAACATATTTCAAAACCAAACTCGCCTATACTGTAGGACTAGTAGTTGTAAAAAGCCACTCGCCCTTACTTATTTCCCTTTAAAACTGCAGACAAAAATCTTTAAATACGGTATAATCTGAGGTAAATAACGGTATGGATAAATAATTGCTTGTAACAATCATATTAATTAAAACAAACCAGTTTACAACTACTTTAATAGAACTTGGGAAGGGCCGTAACTAATGTTGTAAAAACTTGTGGCCAATAGAACATCAACACAAATTTAAACCAAAATACTGACCTTATTATGACAATATCAATTATTGAATATCAATTTAAACTATATGATCAAAATTGAAAATGCTGCATAAGGTAGATTTACAATATCAAAAACACAGTTACCATTCAAAATGAAGATGACTGCCCTGTCTTTCTACACAATAAAATGATATGAATTAATATTTATTCTTGCATACCAGATACCGGTAATTTAACCGTGGGTGCAGATAAAAAGCATGTGCTGTAAAAATGACGTCAATAATTTATGACATCATTATGTAAATAGAGGATCTTACATGAGTGCCTGTTTAATATTTAAATTATTCAACGAGTTGGATAAAATTGATATTATGCTCATCTGTTAGATAAAATTATATATTATATATTCTGTGATGAATTACAGAAATTTCTCAGTTTGAGAAAACCTATAATGTATCTCTTCCTCTACTGTGCTATCTCGCCTAGTGTGCAAGATAGCACAGTAGCCAGATTTTAGGAACTACTTTCTTAGCAGGTTGATGAACTGTTTAAAACTTCTGAATTTGAAGAAGTAAGTGGTCCTGAAATGCCTATGCAACCAAAAAATGTTGGAAATTCCCCCTAAACACCAGCCATAATCGTCTACAGGACGGTTCCAGCCTGTGCAGCAATATTGTGACGTCACACAGCGCGATTGACGTCACGATATTTAGGTATTACTCCACACTGTCACGAAAGGAGTGGCAGAAGAAGGAATATGAGTGTCAAAAGACGATTAGAAAGAAATTCATCACAGAATATACAATATATAGTTTAATTAACATTGTTGTCATGATACGGAAAATAATTCCCTTGTGAGAAAGGCTCCTGCTGTATAGAAACTCGTGCGCAAGTGCACTCGTTTCTATATCGCAAGAATCTTTCTCACTCTGGAATTATTTCCCGTATCACAACAACAATGTTAATTAATATTTATACGATGCAAGGCTGTGCTGAGCATCATATCAAGGTTATCCAATGAGTTTTAATACATTCAATATTAAATAGGCACGAGTTTGGGATTCTATTTATCACAAAACTCCAAAAAAGCCTCATAAGCAACATTTATTCCTGTAGCGGGCTATATATAATGTCGTCGTATGTTTGTATGATGACGTAGTTTGTTGATTCGGTCTTCTCAGTAGGACACAGAACAAGGGAACCACCGTGTTGATTTCCATAATCCGGTATTTTTGATGCAAACGGAAAGCCAATTCCGGCCTACTCCGGGCTGAATGGAAAAGACCGAACGATACTTCGGCATACATTTGCATTTTTTTTTGCTAGTGTAATTATGATAAATGTATCATGCCTTTATTACACTCCCACACTGCAAGTTATGTGGTAAACAAGCACACAAAGTGTTGCTTACTGGCAATGTCAATGCACAAAACTTCAATGGTTTGCAAGAAAATGAATCAATCATGGGTATCTGCTGAAGATAGGGAAATTCCAAACCTTGATATAACTGTTTTAATCTGATCCTCAGCAGAGCTTCGTTTCTAATAAAACAGTTATACCTTCTGTTGCCTTGTTTTGGAATTCTTGATCGTCCCGCATGGAAGACTCTTATAAAACTACACGACTTTGACTAAATACAGTACGAGATGCTGGTCCCTTAGAATACCAAGTTATGCGTGTCATTTCACTAGTCGCAGATAACCTAGACTGAGTGCGGCAGCAGATGCAAGTAAACCTGAAACAAAAAATAATAACTGAAGGTTAACCTAGAGTTGATATCCCCGATATAGCGATATCCAGGATCGCTACCCAAGAGCATCTGTGTAACATTCTTAGTATAATGGAAATGACGTAGGATGTAAAACAAAAATGTCTATGGCGTAGCTACCTTTATGAACAGTAGGCACCTGCCTACACGCCTACACATCAAGGGAGACCCAGAAAACCCAATTAAAATCATGAATTTCATTATATTTTTTTATGTTTTTTATTTTCGGACCCCTGAAGCCAATGTGCCCACACATCATTTAAGACACAGCTACGCCCCTGAATGTGTATGTCTGTAATACTCTGGTATATAGACATCTTTATGTCTGTAATACTCTGGTATATAGACATCTTTAGGGTGCATTATAGTGTAGTATATAGACGATCTTACATGAGTGACTTTTTACAAGTGAATTTATTAAACGAGTTGGATAACGTTATATGAAGCGAGGCTGTATAGCAACATGAAAACCAATTCTAGTTTAGCATCTAAAAATAAATAGTACTTGGTAAAGTACCATAAGCTTATGCTACATGCAATATATGAGAGCTTTAAACCCTATGGTTTCAGAGAAGAAGATTTTTTAAGTCTTTTCCAATATAAGCCTATGTAAAAGATATGACCCCTGGGGAAGCCAAATTTGATCCCAGAGTCTCTATTTGAACACACTTGGTAGAAGACCATAAGCTTATGCTACATGCAAAATATTAGACCTCTAGATCTTGTAGTTTCAGAGAAGATATTTTACAGATTTTCCTATATAACTCTTATTTTTTATCCGAGACCCACAGGATATGGCCAAATTTGTCTTCAGGGTTACCATATGAACAAAGTTGACAGAGGACCAGAAGTTTATGATACATGCAATAACATGATATGAGCACTCTGTGCTTTGTGGTTATAGAGAACATTTTTCCTTATATAAGTCTATGTAAAACATGAAAAATCTCTATACGCAAACTCATACACAGTGAACCCTTGGTGGGTTTTCATTTGATTTAAATTGATAGTCTTAGGGTTGGCCCTCATTAATAAAGAAAAACTTTTATTGATTTCGGCCATCCTGGAAATATCAAGCTGACCTAATTTTAACAAATTTGAAAGCCATTGTTTCAAGGATCATCCATACGAAGTTTGGTGTTTTACATCATTTTCAGCACATTTTCGGCTATGTATGATGGTTGACTTTGAGTGGTGGAGGCAGACCACCCACTAACTCCTGGGGAGAACCATTACTGTATATCTCCTGCCATCCATAAGAATCAACACTTCAAGTCGAGCTCCCATTCGGAATCAAACCTGCAGCGGTGAGAGGCGAAAATGTTTTAATTGAATATTGTTTAACGGCTCATCAACACAGTATAGGTTATTTAGAGCCGCCTCAGAGATAGGGGAAGGATACATAGGAATCTGGGAACTACTCTTATTATCGAATAGATTCCTATGGTTCTTTAACGTGCTCGGAGGATAGACCGGGACCGCCCGGTTTATGTCCCTATCTGACGAACGAGGCTAAGGGAAAAGGTTATGTTTCAAATGCAATGTCTTAACCCTCTTGACCACGGAAGCGCTCTTCAATGATATGTTCCAGGTTAAACCTTTTTTCAAAGGAAAATAATTAACTTTTGTGGCACAGCATAAATACTGTTACTTAGTCAAACACAAACTATGAACATTACCTAAAATGAATTTCTGCAAATCATTTCTTTTTTTTTCATTCTGCAAGCGCAAATTTGACAGCTCTACATCGATTTTGTTGTCCAACATTTTAAGGTTCTTTTCATTGTTGGCGTGCTGAAAGATAACCAAAGTACTAGTACAAAGCACCCCTTGATAGGAGTATTCTTTAGTATTAAAGATATAAAACATTGTTTACAGTTTTATCAGAGTTTAATTAAGTCAATATTTATTTTAACAACTGAATGACTAATAGCAGTGATTTAAAAAGTACTGATTGGACACTTACTCAAATCTGCCATAATCTCTTATGACGCAAGGCAAAACTGCCAAGTTTCTCTTCTTATAGTTAAGGCAGAAAAAATATAATGATATCACTACACACAGGATATAATTCTCTTTAATTTGAGACCAGTCGCAGACTCCTGCTGTGAAAAATGATGAATTCTATACAAGTTCAGATTTTAGCAAAACAACAACAACAGGAAGTAGCATAAAATAGACCATAGTCGAACTTTTTAAATAACATTTGTTGACATTTTTAGCAAACATAGGAATATTCTGAAAATACCAGTACATTCTAAACATAATTGTCTTTAATGTGAGACCATTTGCAGAGCGTTGTTTGAAGAAATGACAATTTCTATATAATTTCCAATGAAAGTGCATATGTGAAATTTCGAGTATTTTCTATCTGAAAGCATACGTTGCAAATCTCTGGTTTATTATGTCTCTGTTAATAGTTATATAACATGGCTTCTCTGAGTGTAATAAAGCCATGACTTGTTTCTTGTAATACACTAGTGTATTACAGATGCAAATGAGGACCGAATCACCGTGTTTGTGTACAGTAAAACATTTAGTCCAAATTGTTTGCACGGTATATCATACGACAAATTCACAACACCTTAAATATTTATCATTATTTGAAATCTTACATTATAAAATGCATGTTAGTAGCGTTAAATTTGGTTGAAGGTGTCGCATTATTTTTAGTGAGAACGCATTACAGACGTCATGTAAACAACAAAACGACATCATGATTTCTCTAACAAACTGCCACCATATACAAGGTAAATTGACAACATTAAAGTGAAACTATAACGCAGTAGGTGTGTTATGTGATAAACAGAATCTTACATTCATGACTATGTATTATTGACTTTAATAAACTCGGTGGATAAAAAGAAAGGATACGAGGCTCATTTTTATCTAACTCGTTTATTAAAATCATTAATACACAGTCACTCATGTAAGATCCTCTTATAATATTTACTGTAAACAATTTCTAGTTCTATACTAATACCCATATGAATTAGGAAACTGAAGCGTTCTCACACTACAAACAGTTATTGTCAACCTCAGCATACTTTCCCAGGTCACGTGCATATATTTATAGGTTATTAGATTTGTATTGGGATATATGTAACAGTTCTTTCACGTATTAATAATGCACCAATCCAGAACAAGTATGCAAAGTAGTACAAGTGCATTACACACTCAATATGATGTTACAATATGTCAGATTTGGGCGAATATTCACATTTCCTGTTAAACTGAAAGTAAACGGAATTTGTAAATGCGTATGCTATAATCCAGAATACATCATTGAGTACAATATAAGACTCTTTCATGGGTATCTGGTGAAGATCGGGAATTCCAACACGAGGTATAATAGTTTTTTAATTGTTTTTATTGTATTTGTCCGATTAAAACAGTTATACTGAGGATGTATATTGGAATTTCCCTATCTGAACTGGATCCCCATGACTGATTCTTTTTCTTACATATCATTTACATTGCGAGCATTGACGTCACTACTATAATGTTTTGCATGTTTATTTACACAATGATGTCATGCAACTGTCATTACTGATATCAGCGCATGACTTTTATTATCTTCCCCCCCGTGTGTTATAAGATCAGGCTTTCCATCACCCTGTAAAATGCGAATAACCTTATCCGGTATGCAAGATCAAAATAGTCAAACTAGACTAGACTAACAGTATGGGTGTAATCAGTTTTTTTAAACAATAAATGACATACAAAATGTATATATATTGCCTTAAAAAAATGGCGCTGAGATGAATTCCATTAAATTCACTATTACTGGAATTGAAATGGAGTTTTACGACCTCTTAACACATATTAGGTTACAGTAAACTGGGACAGCAAACTCAGAAGGAGATGAAGGATGAAGTTTTCCTTCAGACATACATCTGCCAGGAAGCGAACCAATGTGGTATGAAATCTGTAGCTCTAAAGCCAAGGCCTTATCCACTGAGCTAACAAGCTCAAGCCTCTCTAGGGATCCTCTAGATATGTCCACTCTAGGTGATAAAGCTTTCAGAACACATTACTCCAGTAATAATCGTATTGTAATAATCAATTACCTCTACTTCCATCTTGTTTACCAAAGATTGAAGATTTTTCTCATTCAAAGCATGCTGAAAAACATAAACATCCGTATTAGCCCAGAAACATAAGTACTGACCGCCTCTATACAGAACAGTTGAGGAACTGAAGTATGTGACTGCCTCTATACAGAACAATTAAGGAACTGAAGTACTGACTGCCTCTATACAGAACAATTAAGGAACTGAAGTACTGACTGCCTCTATACAGAACAATTAAGGAACTGAAGTACTGACTGCCTCTATACAGAACAATTAAGGAACTGAAGTATGTGACTGCTTCTATACAGACCAATTAAGAAAATGAAGTATTGACTGCCTCTATACAGAATAATTGAGGAACTGAAGTATGTAACTGCCTCTATACAGAACAATTAAAGAACTGAAGTGCTGACCACCTCTATACGGAACAATTAAGGAACTGAAGTATGTGACTGCTTCTATACAGACCAAGAGGGCTCGCGTGGCGCAGTCGGTAGCGCGGCGGATTTGTAACCGGAGGCCCCGGGTTCAACCCTCCGTGGTGCCACTGAGTTCCGTCGGTGTGTTCTTGGGCAAGACACTTTACCTTAGCCTTGTCCGTCGGATGGGGACGTAAACCGGGCGGTCCCGTGTATCGGTCTTTCCTCCGAGCACGTTAAAGAACCATAGGAATCTATTCGATAATAAGAGTAGGGCAGGTTCCCGGATTCCTATGTATCCTTCCCCTCTCTCTGGGGCAGCTCTAAATAACCTATACTGTGTTGATGAGCCGTTAAACAACATTCAATTCAATTTAATTCTATACAGACCAATTAAGGAAAGGAAGTGCTGACTGAAGTATGTCAGTGACTGCCTCTATACGGAACAATTAAGGAAATGAAGTGCTGACTACCTCTTTACAGAACAATTAAGGAACTGAAGTATGTGACTGCCTCTATACAGAACAATTAAGGAAATGAAGTGCTGACTGCCTCTATACAGAACAATTAAGGACTGAAGTCTGTGACTGCCTCCACACAGAACAATTAAGGAAATGAAGTGCTGACTGCCTCTATACAGAACAATTAAGGACTACAGTTTGTGACTGCCTCTACACAGAACAATTAAGGAAATGAAGTACTGACTGTCTCTATACAGACCAATTAAGGAACTGAAGTACTGACTGCCGCAATACAGAACAATTAAGGAAATATAGTACTGATTGCCTCTATACAGAACAATTAAGGAACTGAAGTATGTGACTGCCTCTATACAGAACAATTAAGGAACTGAAGTACTGACTGCCTCTATACAGAACAATAAGGAACTGAAGTATGTGACTGCTTCTATACAGACCAATTAAGAAAATGAAGTACTGACTGCCTCTTTACAGAATAACTGAGGAACTGAAGAATGTTACTGCCTCTATACAGAACAATTAAGGAACTGAAGTGCTGACCACCTCTATACGGAACAATTAAGGAACTGAAGTATGTGACTGCCTCTATACAGACCAATTAAGGAAAGGAAGTGCTGACTGCCTCTATACAGAACAACCGAGGAACTGAAGTATATGACTGCCTCTATACAGACCAATTAAGGAAATGAAGTGCTGACTGCCACTATACAGAACAATTGAGGAACTGAAGTATGTCAGTGACTGACTCTATACAGAACAATTAAGGAAATGAAGTGCTGACTACCTCTATACAGAACAATTAAGGAACTGAAGTATGTGACTGCCCCTATACAGAACAATTAAGGAAATGAAGTGCTGACTGCCTCTATACAGAACAATTAAGGACTGAAGTCTGTGACTGCCTCTACACAGAACAATTAAGGAAATGAAGTACTGACTGTCTCTATACAGAACAATTAAGGAACTGAAGTACTGTCTGCCGCAATACAGAACAATTAAGGAAATGAAGTACTGATTGCCTCTATACAGAACAATTAAGGAACTGAAGTACTGACTGCCGCAACACAGAACAATTAAGGAAATGAAGTACTGATTGTCTCTATACAGAACAATTAAGGAACTGAAGTACTGACCGTATCTATACAGAACAATTAAGGAACTGAAGTACTGACCTTATCTATACAGAACAATTAAGGAACTGAAGTACTGACCGCCGCTATACAGAACAATTAAGGAACTGAAGTACTGACCGCCTCTATACATAACAATTTAGGAAATTAAGTACTGACCACTGCTATACAGAACAATTAAAGGGACACTGTCCGTAACTTTTAGCTTATAAAACACCCAATAATTATGTTCGCAAACATTATACACTAAACATTATTCAATATTTACTAATTAAAAGCAAGATTGTTTAACGGAATTCAATCGCGGTACAAAAAAAAATCAAATCCACTTCGTGGGTTTGAACTCGCAGCCCAAATTCGCAGTAAAAATAGGTGTGCGTGAGCGTAAAGTTGTCGGAACTCGCTCCCTACCGAGCTAAGCGGGCTATACATATTACGTAATTCATACTATGGTTAAAACCTAGTGCGCTATGGAAGTCACGTGACCGCATAAAAGGTAAATATTGTGGGTCCCACTTTATTTACATTTAATAATTAAAACTTTTTTTTTTTCCAACTCACGAATGTATTCCTACATACTTTTTAGGGTCTATCCTCATGTTTTCATGTATACATTTCAATGAATAAAAGTCAGCCAGTTATTTGGTTATGCTCAATATCTGCTTACTTACGGACAGTGTCCCTTTAAAGAACTGAAGTACTGACTGCATCTATAAACAACAATTAAGGAACTGAAGTGCTGACTGCCTCTATAGAGAACAATTAAGGAACTTTACTGACTACCTCTATACAGAACAATTAAGGAACTGAAGAACTGATCACCTCTATACAGAACAATTAAGGAACTGAAGTACTGACTGCATCTAAACAGAACAATTAAGGAACTGAAGTACTGACTGCCTCTATAGAGAACAATTCAGGAACTGTACTGACTGCCTCTATACAGAACTATTAAGGAACTGAAGAACTGATTGCATCTACACAGAACAATTAAGAAAATGAAGTACTGACTGCCTCTATACAGAACAATTAAGGAACTGAAGTACTGACTGCCTCTATACAGAACAATTAGGGAACTGAAGTACTGACTGCCTCTATAAACAAAATTTAAGGAACTGAAGTGCTGACTGCCTCTATAGAGAACAATTAAGGAACTGAAGTACTGACTGCCTCTATACAGAACAATTAGGGAACTGAAGTACTGACTGCCTCTATAAACAAAATTTAAGGAACTGAAGTGCTGACTGCCTCTATAGAGAACAATTAAGGAACTGTACTGACTACCTCTATACAGAACAATTAAGGAACTGAAGAACTGATCACCTCTATACAGAACAATTAAGGAACTGAAGTACTGACTGCATCTATACAGAACAATTAAGGAACTGAAGTACTGACTGCCTCTATAGAGAACAATTCAGGAACTGTACTGACTGCCTCTATACAGAACAATTAAGGAACTGTACTGACTACCTCTATACAGAACAATTAAGGAACTGAAGAACTGATTGCATCTACACAGAACAATTAAGAAAATGAAGTACTGACTGCCTCTATACAGAACAATTAAGGAACTGAAGTACTGACTGCCTCTATACAGAACAATTAGGGAACTGAAGAACTGATCACCTCTATACAGAACAATTAAGGAACTGAAGTACTGACTGCATCTATACAGAACAATTAAGGAACTGAAGTACTGACTGCCTCTATAGAGAACAATTCAGGAACTGTACTGACTGCCTCTATACAGAACAATTAAGGAACTGTACTGACTACCTCTATACAGAACAATTAAGGAACTGAAGAACTGATTGCATCTACACAGAACAATTAAGAAAATAAAGTACTGACTGCCCTTATACAGAACAATTCAGGAACTGAAGTACGGATCGCTGCTATACAGAACAACTAAGGAACTGAAGTACTGACTGCCTCTATACAGAACAATTAAGGAACTGAAGTACTGACTGCCTCTATAAACAAAAATTAAGGAACTGAAGTGCTGATTGCCTCTATACAGAACAGTTAAGGAACTGAAGTACTGACTGCCTCCATACAGAACAATTAAGGAACTGTACTGACTACCTCTACAGGGTTTCCCCCAGAAAATTGTGAAGGCATGTTGTTCTGACATTACATTAACCAAACTGGGCTTGAAAAAAATAGTGCCTATTAATGGCAAAATGGCAAAATAACATACGTTTATGATTTTGGTGCAACAGGAACAAGAATCACCATATAAATTCTATTTTTCTTCTTTTAAATCTGTTATTCATGAATATTAAGACAATCTTAAGGCATGTTGCTCTGATGAAGGCATGTTGTTTTTCCTTTCTTTTCCAGGAAGGCATGTTGCATGCGACATGCCTTATGATCCTGGGGGAAACCCTGCTCTATACAGAACAATTAAGGAACTGTACTGACTACCTCAATACAGAAAAATTAAGAAACTGTACTGACCACCTCTATACAGAACAGTTAAGGAACTGAAGTACTGACTGCCTCTATACAGAACAATTCATGAAATGTAATGACTACCTCTATACAGAACAATTAAGGAACTGTACTGACTACCTCAATACAGAAAAATTAAGAAACTGTAATGACCACCTCTATACAGAACAGTTAAGGAACTGAAGTACTGACTGCCTCTATAAACAAAAATTAAGGAAATGAAGTGCTGATTGCCTCTATAGAGAACAATAAAGGAACTGAAGTAATGACCACCTCTATACAGAACAGTTAAGGAACTGAAGTACTGACTGCCTCTATAAACAAAAATTAAGGAAATGAAGTGCTGATTGCCTCTATAGAGAACAATAAAGGAACTGAAGTAATGACTGCCTCTATACAGAACAATTAAGGAACTGTACTGACTACCTCTATACAAAACAATTAAGAAACTGAAGTACTGACTGCCTCTATACAGAACAATTAAGGAACTGAAGTACTAAACACCACTATACAGAACAAAAGGAACTGAAGTACTGACTGACTCTATACATAACAATTAAGGTACTGAATTACTGACCGCCTCTATAGCTCTGCTTCTCTCTAGGTTAATGTCCAGCTTGATTTGACCTGCATGTTTCTTGATGTCGTCGTTCAACTTGTCATGCAACTGCTTCACCTGGATACCTTGTTTCTGAAAAACAAAAAACAATTTTGACAAGATCATCAGTTTTCTTAGATATCGAAATATCTAAGAACATTTCTGAGTAACTTTGACAAATTCAAATAATTGTTCTGCATTTCAATAGACATCTGTTAAATACTGTATAAGAATGTCCACATTTATTTTAGGTTCAACAAACTTACAATTTAAACAAGAGGTCAATGACCTTGAAGCTCTACTGATTGATTTTGATTTCAGGAAGTAGTCGCTACAGACTTGTTTTTTGAAAAATTATTTTTTAGCCGTGGCGGCCATCTTGAATTTCCGGCCGACCTGAAATTTTGCTAGGATCAATTAGACATCAAGAGCAACATTCCTGTGAAGTTTCATGAAAATCCGTCAAGTAGTTTCACAGGAATAGTCGCTACAAGTTTTCATTATATAACTCTATGTAAACAAAGATGGCCGCTGACAGCCATGTTTAACGTCGAATCAAAATAATGTTTGACTCTGATAACCATCATGTCATGCTGATCATTTTACAAAAAGTCCCATATCAATATCACTTATAGTTTTCAAGACGTAGTCGCTACAAACTTCTTTTTTAAAAAATCTAATTTTAGCTGTGGCGGCCATCTTGAATTTCTGGCCGATCTGAAATTTTGCTAGGATCAATTAAACATTAAGAGCAACATTCCTGTAAAGTTTCATGAAAATCTGCCAAGTAGTTTCAAAGGATTAGTCGCTACAAGTTTTTACTATATAACTCTATGTAAACAAAGATGGCTGCTGGCAGCCATGTTTAACGTTGAATCAAAACAATTTTTGACAAGGACCAACATCATGTCATGCTGATCATTTTACAAAAAGTCCAATATCAATATCACTTATAGTTTTCAAGTAGTAGTCGCTACAAACTTGTATTTTGAAAATCTATTTATAGCCATGGCAGCAATCTTGAATTTCCGGGCGACCTGAAATTTTGCTAGGATCAATTAGACATCCAGAGCAACATTCCTGTGAAGTTTCATGAAAATCCGTCAAGTAGTTTCAGAGGAGTAGTCGCTACAAGTTTTCATCATATAACTCTATGTAAACAAAGATGGCCACTGGCAGCCATGTTTAACGTCGAATCAAAATAATGTTCGACACTTATAACCATCATGTCATGCTGATCATTTTACAAAAAGTCCCATATCAATATCACTTATAGTTTTCAAGACGTAGTCGCTACAAACTTCTTTTTTAAAAATCTATTTTTAGCTGTGGCGGCCATCTTGAATTTCTGGCCGATCTGAAATTTTGCTGGGATCAATTAGACATTAAGAGCAATATTCCTGTAAAGTTTCATGAAAATCTGTCAAGTAGTTTCAAAGGAGTAGTCGCTACAAGTTTTTACTATATAACTGTATGTAAACAAAGATGGCCTCTGGCAGCCATGTTTAACGTTGAATCAAAACAAGGACCAACATCATGTCATGCTGATCATTTTAGAAAAAGTCCCATATCAATATCACTTATAGTTTTCAAGAAGTAGTCGCTACAAACTTGTATTTTGAAAAATTATTTTTAGCCATGGCAGCCATCTTGAATATCCGGCCGACCTGAAATTTTGCTAGGATCAATTAGACATCAAGAGCAACATTCCTGTGAAGTTTCATGAAAATCCATCAAGTAGTTTCAGAGGAGTAGTTGCTACAAGTTTTCATCATATAACTCTATGTAAACAAAGATGGCCGCTGATGTCGAATCAAAACGATTTTCGACAAGGACCAACATTGACTATAAGTGATATTGATATGGGACTTTTTCTAAAATGATCAGCATGACATGATGTTGGTCCTTGTTTTGATTCAACGTTAAACATGGCTGCCAGAGGCCATCTTTGTTTACATACAGTTATATAGTAAAAACTTGTAGCGACTACTATTAGTTTTCATGAAGAAGTCGCTACAAACTTTTTTTTAAAAACCTATTTTTAGATCTGGCGGCCATCTTGGATTTCACACCAACATGAATTTTTGCTAGGATCAACTAGACTTCATGGGCAACATTTCTGTAAAGTTTCATGAAAATCCATTCAGTAGTTTCAGAGGAGAAGTCGCTACAAAAAAAAAAGTTTACGGACAGACAGACGGACGACGGACGCCGCACCACGGCATAAGTGAATGACAACTTAATGGATAAAGCTTCATCATATTGGTGTATTGTACCTACTGGTGTATTGTACCTTCTGGTGTATTGTACTTACTGGATTTTGTACCTACTGGTGTATTGTACCTACTGATGTAATGTACTTACTGAATTTTGTACCTACTGGTGTATTGTAATCGTTCAAACGAGATTGAATAATCATTTATTAAAATAAGTGCTATGATGAAGTGACTGGTATATTGCACATATTGCTGGAGTATTGGACTCAGCTGTGTATTGTAGTATATTGTATCTACTGGTGTATTGTAATGGTGTATTGTACTTACTGGTGTAATGTACATACTGGTGTTTTGTACCTTCTGGCGCTTTGTACATACTAGTGTAATGTACCTTCTGGTGTATTGCACTTACTGGTGTATTGTACTGGGTATTGTACCTACTGGTGTACTGTACTTACTGGTGTATTGTACCTACTGGTGTATTTTACTTACTGGTGTATTGTACTTGGTGTATTGTACCTACTGGTGTATTGTACTTACTGATATATTGTATCTACTGGTATATTTTACTACTGGGTATAGTACTTACTGGTGTATTGTACTTACTAGTGTATTGTACCTACTTGTGTATTGTACTGGTATATTGTACTGGTGTATTGTACCTTATGGTGTATTGTACCTTATGGTGTAGTGGACACTGTACTGTACCTACTGGTGTATTGTACCTTCTGGTGTAGTGGATACTGTGTACTGTAGCTACTGGTGTATTGATCACTTTGTATTGTACTGGTGTATTGTACCTTCTGGTGTAGTGGATACTGTGTACTGTACTTACTGGTGTATTGTACCTTCTGGTGTACGGGACATTGTGTACTGTACCTACTGGTGTTTTGTACCTTCTGATGCAATGGACACTGTGTACTGTACCTACTGGCGTATTGTACCTTCGGGTGTAGTGGACACTGTGTACTGTACCTACTGGTGTATTGGTCACTATGTATTGTACTGGTGTATTGTACCTTCTGTTGTAGTGGACACTGAGTACTGTACCTACTGGTGTATTGCACCTTCTGGTGTAGTGGACACTGCATACTGTACCTTCTGGTGTAGTGGACACTGCATACTGTACCTACTGGTGTATTGCACCTTCTGGTGTAGTGGACACTGTGTACTGTACCTACTGGTGTATTGTACCTTCTGGTGTAGTGGATACTGTGTACTGTACCTACTGGTGTATATTGTACCTTCTGGTGTAGTGGACACTATGTACTGTACCTACTGGTGTACTGCACCTTCTGGTGTAGTGGACACTGCATACTGTATCTACTTGTGTATTGTACCTTCTGTTGTAGTGGACACTGCATACTGTACCTACTAATGTATTGTACCTTCTGGTGTAGTGGACACTATGTACTGTACCTACTGGTGTATTGCACCTTCTGGTGTAGTGGACACTGCATACTGTACCTACTGGTGTATTGTACCTTCTGGTGTAGTGGACACTGTGTACTGTACCTACTGGTGTATTGTACCTTCTGGTGTAGTGGACACTGCATACTGTACCTACTGGTGTATTGCACCTTCTGGTGTAGTGGACACTGTGTACTGTACCTACTGGTGTATTGCACCTTCTGGTGTAGTGGACACTGCATACTGTACCTACTGGTGTATTACACCTTCTGGTGTAGTGGACACTGTGTACTGTACCTACTGGTGTATTGTACCTTCTGGTGTAGTGGACACTGCATACTGTACCTACTGGTGTAGTGGACACTGCATACTGTACCTACTGGTGTATTGCACCTTCTGGTGTAGTAAACACTGCATATTGCACCTTCTGGTGTAGTGGACACTGTGTACTGTGCCTACTGGTGTATTGTACCTTCTGGTGTAGTGGACACTGCATACTGTACCTACTGGTGTATTGCACCTTCTGGTGTAGTGGACACTGTGTACTGTACCTACTGGTGTATTGCACCTTCTGGTGTAGTGGACACTGCATACTGTACCTACTGGTGTAGTGGACACTGTGTACTGTAGGACTCACACCACTATTATCTCCCTTGAATACTCCTGCCCTACAGATGAAGGAGGTAGATAAAAAAAAACAAGTTCGCTTTTCTACATTTTACAGGATACATTGATTTATCTTTACCAGGTTCTAAATCTACAGCATTTTAGGAAGAGATCCCAGAAAAATGCACGTTGATATAAGATTTCTAGCTAATTCTGCCTCATTTTACACATCATGGGTCTAATCTCCACGGGGTTGTATTTTTGTCTAAATTTTGATAGGTGTCACGCAAACATGAAATTAAAAAAAGTTCAATCTGGTAAATATTCGTTAAAAGTTAATAGCATGCAGATATTGGATCAATGAAGAATTTAAGCATAAATACATGTTGCAAAATCTTTTTTATCTCTATGCCACGAACAAAAACATTACAATGGGACCCTATGGAAAATTAATTGTGGTGTGAGACGTTAAGAAAGAGCTGCAGAATGGGTATCTTTATTCGTTATTATTAAGGCATTGCGCTTTAGAGCTGCAGAATGGCATTTTCATCCGTCATCTCTAAGGTATTGCGCTTTAGAGCTGCAGCACGAGTATCTTTCATCCTTTAATGCTAAGGCATTGCGCTTTAGAGCTGCAGAACAGGTATCTTTCATCATTCATCTCTAATGCCTTGCAATTTAGAGCTTCAGAATGGGAATTTCCATCATTCTTCTCTAAGCCCTTGCGCTTTAGAGCTGCAGAACGGGTACCTTACATCCTTCACCTCTAAGCATTGTTTGTGTATCTGTGAACGTTTCAGACATGTTAGGACACAGTTAACACGGTTATTCAGAAATCCCGTCTGTGTATGTATAGTTACTTCAAGTTATCTTCATATTGCAGGAATTAGCAGAAATTTTACTTGATACCATGTTTAACTAAAAATTAACTATATTTTCAAAACCAATACATGTATAAGCATAATTTTAGCTTTATTTTACAGCTATTGGCTTGTAAAACAAACACACATATCAATGAAGACAGACTACTTTGAAAAAATGTCAAAATTAAAGCGAGAGACTGTTACTTTTCCTGGAAAATCAAAATTTTGACGGGTAACCCTTAGTTTGAGTTTATTATTTTCAGCATATTTCTCAATAATCATTTCTTGAAGATCATTTTTATGCTATATTCAGATGTAGAGATGCCTTTTCATGTATATTTGAAAGTTTCAGACATAGCTGAGCACAAATGACCAGGAAAATGCAAAATCCTTATCACTACTGTAGATTTTCAAAATATTAAAGGTGCTCGGCCTGAATTTCGACCAATACCCTAGGTCACTAAAACTTGAATAATTTGAAAAGCAATAAACATGGAATCAAACTTTTAGCACTTTTCAGCGTGTAATTGATTTGTATACATGTTCAATTATTATTGAGGTGATCATTAGAAAAAAAAATGACCTTAAGGACTCACACCACTATTATCTCCCTTGAATACTCCTGCCCTACAGATGAAGGAGGTAGATAAAAAAAAACAAGTTCGCTTTTCTACATTTTACAGGATACATTGATTTATCTTTACCAGGTTCTAAATCTACAGCATTTTAGGAAGAGATCCCAGAAAAATGCACGTTGATATAAGATTTCTAGCTAATTCTGCCTCATTTTACACATCATGGGTCTAATCTCCACGGGGTTGTATTTTTGTCTAAATTTTGATAGGTGTCACGCAAACATGAAATTAAAAAAAGTTCAATCTGGTAAATATTCGTTAAAAGTTAATAGCATGCAGATATTGGATCAATGAAGAATTTAAGCATAAATACATGTTGCAAAATCTTTTTTATCTCTATGCCACGAACAAAAACATTACAATGGGACCCTATGGAAAATTAATTGTGGTGTGAGACGTGTACCTACTGGTGTATTGCACCTTCTGGTGTAGTGGACACTGCATACTGTACCTACTGGTGTATTGTACCTTCTGGTGTAGTGGACACTGTGTAGTGTACCTACTGTTGCATTGTACCTTCTGGTGTAGTGGACACTGTACTGTACCTACTGGTGTATTGGTCACTATGTGTTGTACTGGTGTATTGTACCTTTTGGTGAAGTGGACACCGTGTACTGTACCTACTGGTGTACGGGACATTGTGTACTGTACCTACTGGTGTATTGTACCTTCTGGTGTAGTGGACACTGTGTAGTGTACCTACTGTTGCATTGTACCTTCTGGTGTAGTGGATACTGTACTGTACCTACTGTTGCATTGTACCTTCTGGTGTACTGGACACTGTACTTCGCCTACTGGTGTATTGGTCGCTATGTGTTGTACTGGTGTATTGTACCTTTTGGTGTAGTGGACACTGTGTACTGTACCTACTGGTGTACTGTACCTTCTGGTATTTACACCTACTGTCGTATTGTACTTATGTATTGCACTGCTGTGTCATACCCACCTCAGTGTCATTCCTGATCATGGTGAACTCACTCTTCTCCAGTATGACCATGTCTTTCTTCACTGATGCTATCTGGGCCATCAGTTGCTGGACCATTACCTCCTAGAAAACAGTCACACCCTTATACAACACCATTAACAAGAGTATAGACCACAAATAAACTATTATCAGTCCCATGAAACAGAGATAGGACCATTTACATGTTAAAATGATTGTCTTGTTTGTAATTTATATCTGTAATAAGGTAGAACCATTAATTGCACTGATCATCTTCAAATCTTTGAACAGTTTTCACCTTAAACAGATTTTAATGCCCTTCATGAATCTCCTGCTCTCTGACGGTGACAATTAACATTTTGCGAAATATATATATATATATATATACTGTCGCAAAGTCAGAAAAACACTACATCTGATTCAGTGATTTGGCAAAATTCGGCCTCATTCCCTCTCGAAATTAGTATATTTTTTCCCCCTAAAAAAACAACGACAAAACATTTTTTACTTTTAAATGTTGTTTCTTAGTTGACCACCCATAACATGTCCATCAAACATGTTCTAGATATCAATTTAGTATTAAATGAAAGACTGCGACTTAATACATACATAAAATCTACTATCTTTCTTCTTTATTTTAACAATGTCGAAATTTCCCCTTTTTCCAATTCACGTCAATTTTTTCCGCCTCTAAAGGTTCCCTACCCTCTTCCCCCAAAAGCAAACAAAACACTATATCTGATTGAATGATAGATATAATGTTACACGTCGTAGTTATATGCATACAGACTGCTGATGTTTAATAAATCAAGATGGCAGACGAAATGGAATGACATTCTACCAAGGATTGTACCACATTAAAAACTTAAGATGCAATCCCGGGGTAAAATAGAGTTAAATAGTTTGTACTTTTGAATTTTGTGATAGTATATTGACAGTTCAATGGTCTTAACTATTGTTTAACAGTGACGCCATATACATACTATCACACTGAAGTTAAACCCAAAGATCACCATTTGAACAAACCCGGTAGAGGACCATAAGATTATGCTACATGTAATACACAAGAGCCTTACGGTTTCAGAGTAAAAGTTTTTTCCTATATAATATGCCTATGTAAAACATGTATGTAAAATTACTATAAATATTTTTGACCCTCAGGTGTGGCTGTTTTTGACACCAGACTCTTTAATTTTAAAACTTTAATAGTCTTGGGTTTGGCGACCATTTATAAAGAACACTGTCAGAATTGTTTCGCAGTTCACACGAAGATTTTTTTTTAAGGTTTCCACTACTGATAGTAATGATGGCTGTCTAACATGTCTAAGGATCATCCATGTGAACTTTGGTCAGTAAAACACATGACCATTAAAGATATTTTTTGTGGTTCTGTGATCCAGGATGGGCCAGTCAATGAAGAAAAAGGCTCACCTGCTGTGGTTTAGTGACCATAACTTTTGACTGATGTTCTATACTTGAACTGGTCACCTCTGACAAAGCTTTTGTGATTGCCTCAGCCTGCTCTGTGGAAAACCCTGGAACAAAACTACTTGTTTTTAATGGCAAATTAATTGTTTTTAATGGCAAATAACTGTTTTAATGGCAAAATAATTATTTTTAATGAAAAATTGTTTTTAATGGCAACTAACTGTTTATAATGGCAATTATTTTTTGACATTTTATAGGCACTTGGTTAACCCAAGCGCTTGCAAATAGGCTATTATATGTTTGTAGTTGCGGAATTTTGTGATGGTGTACACAGTGCTTGATTGCCCTTTTTTCTATAAACATGTAAACAAGTTAATCAAGTTTCACCAAAAGTTGCTTATACAAGTTTTAAACTTTTATTACTGATTTTATTTGAATAAATTTTATTTTAATCAATTATAGAAGGTATGCAAGGTGTTGCCAGTCACTTTCAGAAGGATTATAGTCCCTCAGCCCTGATAGCCACCAGAGAATCCCGGCACAATGGAGTGTTGACAATCAGTCCTAACACTACTCTTTATATGCTGAATGTCAAGCAAGGGAGCTACTTTGAGTACACTTTTTATGGAATCTTTGGTGTGAACCAGCTGGGAATTGAACCCAGTCTCCTGCACTCTACCACTCACCACTCCCGCAGTAACTGTATTAAGTACACGATTATTGGGAAATTATACAGCAAGTGTGGATGGCTCGACAATAACACCGATAAGATATCATGAGCATTATAGTCTGGAAAGAACTGCTCTTGGGTATGAATACGGCTGGCAACATTAAGAACTACTTTTGGGTATGAATATGGCTATGTTCTGCAAAATTTCTCTTCTATTCAACTGTAAACTCCCAAAAATGGCCCAAGTTCCCTCTTTTCAAAGTCAGTAGTAGACACACTCACCGTATGATGCCAGTCTTTTGGACATTTTCAAGGTATCCAGGTAGAGGACATTAGTACACTTGGAGGCAGACGGATCTATATTTCTGGAGTCCCCAACTGCCTGACAGTATCTCCTACATGAAACAACTGAAAAGTAAAGCATGTTGGATATGCACAATACTGACTCAGAGCCAGTTTTCTTCTTCCTAGGGGTGTCGCGATATACCGGTAAATCGCGGTATTCACCCGTGCGATAAAATATCGCGATATTAAAAGTACATACCGGTATTCCGCGATATTCATGAAGTGTGTTGTGTTTTCTTTTATGTCCATCGTATTTCCGCGGCTTTTAATCTTTGCACGCTTATTTGAAAGTGAGAAATAAAAAAACTTGTACCACTCCACGAAGCGGCGTCGTCCAGCCATTTTATTTATACATTATACAGGGTTCTTAATAGACGCGTACACGCGCGTTTTGACGCATGGAAATTCAATTTGACCCAATTCTGACGCAGCTAATTTACCACCTGTGCGTTTTTATGACGCGCGTGTATTTGCTTCCAAGCATCAATCCAATACACATGTACCTAATTTCGATAGCCCAAACATCCCAGTAATGAGCACGCGCTGAGTGATTGACACCTTGCCTGACGACCTTGATCGCCTCTCGACCAATCAAATTCGCCGCTGTCACAGCTTGTGGCACAGAGGCGAAAATAACCTGTCTGTAAATGGTGTCACTGTGTAATCTAATCGCTGCTATTGTGTTAATAATTTAACGATTATCTTTGAAGTTTATGATGCTTTTTGCAGGTGGAGATTATAATGACTTGATTGGATTAACTGTTTAATTGATTGCTACCGGCTTCTGATTGATTACCGGTTAATTAGACTGAACTGAGATAAAACAAATGCTAGCGCTCAAACATGTGAAAAATATAAAAACGTGAAAAATATAAAATCGGCAAAAATAAAATTGACTTTATTTGTGTTTGTTGACGTTGTTTTTTATTTGTGTTTGTTGTTTGTTAATTTTGTTTTACGCACGTTTTAAAGAGCAAAGAAATATAATTTTAATGAGGATAATTTAAATATTTATAAATCGGCAAAATGTACATAAACAGCGCTATTTTAACCTGGGTTATCGTTCAGTCAAAACTTACCGGACATTACGCATTGTGATATTTTGTGTTGACGTACTATTTTTGTGCTGTCGAGTAACGGACTTTATTAATTTATGTATGTTCAAAATGTATGTATGTTCAATACACAAATGGCGCAAAGAAATATATTTTCATTTATGTCGTCGCAGTCTACGAAACGGCCTGTGTGTTGGGGATGCACTGTGTGAGGTAATCTCATTTATTTCTGACCTCGAAGAAGCAGAAAATAAGAGAGCTAGTGTTATAATAACACCAATAACATAATAATTAATAAAATTCCTCACCGCCTGATTGGAGGAAAACACTAAAGTATGTCTATACTGCAGCCGAGGTGCGATCTTGTTTGGCCCAATTACATGATGAATTATCAATCATCGAATGTGTACCGGTAAGCCTGTTTTTACAAGCATTATTGAATAATTGCCATTTCAAAGTAGGGTGATTCTGCCTTTCTACGCCGTCCAAAATATATGTCTTTCAAAATAAAGCGAACACTTTTAGAACACTACTTAATGTGACTGTGCGTGTCTAGTACTGTCTACTGTACTATGCAAAATGAGTTTTGTTTTGTTTCTCATGTTCTTGTTCTAGTCAAAAGCTGTGCATCCTAAAGCATTATAAAATGTTTTAACTGTACTATGTTTCCTACTTGTCATGTACATATCAGAAGAAATATAGCTTACAAATGCATGCAGAAGATTAAGGCAATATATCGCGATATATAATATATCGCGATAATTTAATAAATATTGCAATATATCGCGATATTGGATTCTGAAATCGTGACACCCCTACTTAAGTTCTTCCAGTTACTTTTTCTTCTTTTATGAAGTTTTTTTTTAATTATTGAAATCCTATATTTGAACAAATTCAATATAAAAAGTGCTTATCCCAATACTTGGGGATACTTCTAGCAAACAGCCATTAAGCAGGTAAGTAGAATATGAATGATACTAACAAATGTGTTCTGTGTATCTTTTTTGTTATTAGAGGTGATATCACAAGACGATGTACTATCGACACCCATAAGTTGTCAACAGAAATAAAGTTCTTAAACTATCATCTATTGTTTTGTTTTTTTGAATGGTGTTTTACATCATTTTAGCATGTTAGGCCAAATATTTATCTTTGTGGTAGAGGCAGATCATCCCATTTTTTCTGGTTAGAACCAGTACTGTATACATATCTCTGGCCATTTATAAGAATTGACACTTTCTCAACTGACAAGTCAAGCTCCCAGTGAGATTCGAACCAGCAGCTGTGATATAAACTATTATCTAAATATCTCCTAGATAAACTTGTATTATGAGGACAATCAAACCATGATGCAGACCCAGGCGCGTATCCAGGCATACGCACGTACGCCAATGCGTACAATTTGTCAGCAAAAGTGAAAAAATAAAAGTTCCAAATATCCAAATACGAGTACCTATGTAGTATAAAAGTGTCAAACAAAATGCCATATTAACGCTGAAATATAGCTTGAGAATGCATCATTTGCCTCCTAATTTTCAAAATTTTCACCGGCGGCAGGGGGAAACCCCCTCCCATACCTACCCCCCACTCACTCGCAGCAACGCTTCTCATATCTGGCATACATTTCAAAATCTTCCAGGTACGCCCCTGAGACCTGTATCATAACTTACTCGGTCATTTTAAATGTTCGAAAATCCTTCCAGTTTCATTCAGGACACTGCTGAATACACTTGGTAAAGCCAACTATGCATGAGTACAAACTTTTAAAACCAAAACTAACAAAAACAATTTTCACTAAAATAATTGTTTTCAGGTTTGTTTGGGGCGGGGACCGAGTGCATGTAGGCAAGTGCGTGCCCTACTGAATCTGTCCGAGCTCTTTAAACATTCACCTCCACTTCAACAAACTCTCAATACACACACATAGGCTACAAAACAAAAATAATACACAAGCTTAGGGTTTACATATTATTTTTTATTTTCAAAATAACAGGCTTCCAATTAAAAGCAAAATTATTTTAATTTCATTTTTAGAAAATGTTAATTAAACCACTCATTAGCCATCATGCGTCGAGCGAGCGAGAACATTTTTTATACTGAGGGCGTACATCGAAATTGTTTGATATTTTATCTACAGTAACATGGACATACATGTATGAATAAAAAAGTCCGTTTTCAAATAAAAGGATTGAAGAATGTGTTAATTAAACCATTCATTAGCCATTATGCGTCGAGCGAGCGAAGCCTTCGATCGAGAACATTTTTTATACTGAAGGCGTGCATCGAAATTGTTTGATATTTTATCTACAGTGACATGGACATATATGTATGAATAAAAAAGTCCGTTTTCAAATAAAAGCATTTAAGATAGCCATTATGCGTCGAGCGAGCGAAGCGATTAAAAACATTTTTTATACTGAGGGCGTGCATCGAAATTGTTTGATATGTTATCTACAGTAACATGAACATACATGCATGAATAAAAAAGTCCGTTTTTAAATAAAAGGATTGAAGAATGTGTTAATTAAACCAATCATTAGCCATTATGCATCGAGCGAGCGAGAAAACATTTTATACTGAGGGCGTGCAACGAAATTGTTTGATATTCTATCTACAGTAACATGGACATACATGTATGAACAAAAAAGTTCGTTTTCAAATAAAAGGATTTAAGAATGTGTTAATTAAACCACTCATTAGCCATCATGCGTCGAGCGAGCGAGAACATTTTTTATACTGAGGGCGTACATCGAAATTGTTTGATATTTTATCTACAGTAACATGGACATACATGCATGAATAAAAAAGTCCGTTTTCAAATAAAAGCCTTAAAGGATTGAAGAATGTGTTAATTAAACCACTCATTAGCAATTACACGTCGAGCGAGCGAAGCCTTCGATCAAGAACATTTTTTATACTGAAGGCGTGCATCGAAATTGTTTGATATTTTATCTACTGTGACATGGACATATATGTATGAATAAAAAAGTCCGTTTTCAAATAAAAGCATTTAAGATAGCCATTATGCGTTGAGCGAGCGAAGCGATCAAAAACATTTTTTATACTGAGGGCGTGCATCGAAATTGTTTGATATGTTATTTACAGTAACATGGACATACATGTATGAATAAATAAAGTCCGTTTTCAAATAAAAGGAATTAAGAACGGTTAATTAAACCACTCATTAGCTATTATGCGTCGAGCGAGCGAAAAAAAAACTTACACTGAGGGCGTGCAACGAAATTGTTTGATATTTTATCTACAGTAACATGGACATACATGTATGATCCGGAATTTCGCGCCCCCCCCTCCCCCCACCTGGATCCGCTAGTGGTCTCTTGTGTCCCATAATATGGTCGCTTATGTCCCAATACCAACTGACGGCACCACTCAAGTTTTTCACCGTTTTTTTTCCCTTTCAGGTATTCTAGAACCTTCACCCTGTTGCTGCATTTTCGGTTTAGATGGCCATAAGCAGCACCCTCAACCTGATTAATCAATTTAAAGGCCCACTAAGAATGTAGAAATGATGTAGGCCTACCTTTTCTTACGTCAGGTGATTTAATAAAACCTTTCAATGTGTCATAACGCTCACGCTGTAACCAAATCGAACTTTTATGCAGTAGCTTTGCAGATCTCCACACATCTTTGCAAATGTGTGTCGTCATTTTATAACATACCTCAGTAACAATTTGATGATTATTAGGGAGAAGAACGCTTTAAAGTAATTTTCTGAATATTAAACCCTACTTTCAGTTTGGATTTATGTGAAAAGAAAATTTCACACGCAACGTGAGGACTACTTTTAACGAGGGAACGGGACCTACATCCCGGGACTTCGCTCAGTATCTGGTTAATAAACCCGGTCCCAATAGGATAAAGGAACATGTTGCTACCTGAACTGTTCGTGAAAACGGTATTTGCAAATCTTTAGTGAAAACTGTTTCATTTCAAAGAAAATTGATTATTTATATATTTATTTGGATTTGAAAACTTCCAGTTTGTATTACCTTACAAGATACAAGATACAAGAAGATTTATTATAAGTCGGTTTTCACAAATAAATTACAACATTAGCTCAATGAGCTATTTTCCGACAAAACATTTGTAAACATAAAAACATATAATATAGCAGCTAAAACAGAAAGAGCATGGGGTTAAAAATATATATAGATCTATATTCTATGATATTTAAAACATACAATTTGGGCTCTCATAATATTCTTAGTATCACAATAGCCCAGGTAAAAACATGATTAGACAGAGATAAACACATTCAAGTACAGGATTTACATTTAAGCACACTTTTAGCACATTAAGCATACACACATATAAAATAATTATTCTAAGCACACATGCATAATACATAGAAAATGTCAACAAATAGAGCATAAGTACATATACAGTTTTACATCTAGCACACGACTGCCACCTTAAAGGGTCCTCCAAATTGAAATAACTTTCCTTTGTATTATAAAGATAATGATTAGCAGTTTCTAAAAATACTTCGGTCAAAATCGTAAACCTATTCGTTCATCGGTAAATCACGAATCCATACGGCACATTTGCCCCTAATACACACCTGTCACGGAAACGTAACTGAGGTTTCACGGAAACAGCCGAATGGAAAAACCCCGTTGACGTCACGCATTACCTATGGTTTCGTTAGAAACCAAAATGGCGGACCCAAACCAGGTAAACAATGCGAGCGAAGTGGACAATCAACATTTTGTGTACCCCATCCACTTTGATTCTGAGCGTATAAAGCATAAATGAAAACAATAAACGAATAATACAAATAAACTCATGATATTAGATTTTTCAATGTCTTCATCCTGTGACTGTGTCTCCGCCTGTGGGTCTGCAAATCGGAGAATCGGTGAATTGCGTCAGGTTTCAGCATTGGTTTTAAGTTTTGATACCTACTGTATTTACTCAATGAGTGCGGACACTCATTAATTCCGGACACCTAATTAATTGAAGAAAATAATAAAACTAGTGCTCGGACATATTAAGAAATCAATCTTATTTCAATAGTTTTGATGCTTTTATAAATTCGGACATCGGGAAAAGATGAATTATTCGCCGAAAATGACAGGGTAAAATTACGATCAACGACTTCTAATTGCTGATTGCATCTCGATAATTACCAACAGAGGCAGCAGAATTTAATTGTAACTTGTTTGATGCAATTAAATAAAAAGTTTTTGATCGTGATTTTTTACTGTTATTAACGAGCCATTTTGAAACAATTACATTATTACTGACCCATGCTATAACTTTGTGTAATCGGTCAGGCGCGTGTTGAAACAATTGTCTAAACCAGGTAAAACCATTCCAATGTAGGTGTTACGGGTAGTTTTGTGTTGTCGCTGTCGTAGCTAGTGGGCCATTCCATTATCTGGCATTACCAGCAAAAAAATACGGTCTCGCTCACACAGGTAAAGTGCTGTGCGATTTGTTGTCTGTTTGTACAGACACATGAACTATTTTTTATTTCATACTATAAACATGGCATGCTTTGTTTTTTAGCTTCGATTTGAGGAATAACATGATGGTGCAATTAAATGGATAAAGAACACGACAATTTTATAATTTTAATTTATTTTCTGCAATACCTTGTATGTTTTTATTTTGTAATAAAATAATCAACATGTTTTAAAATTGCATTCTCTCATTATTCAATAAAGTTCATTGCTACATTTCAAACAAAATATAATAATTTAATATAATAAACTAGATGTCATAATTGTTCATTAGTTCATTGTTTACACATTTTTTATTAGTTCACTGTTGTGAATTGAATCGCATATAGCCCAGAATACACAGTCCGCATTCGCCAGCATATAACTACACTTGTGACTAGAACGTGACAGTTCCACAGATCAAACAGTGTACCGCTCACTCACCGCAAAATTCAAAGGAATAACACATTCTACCCGCGTGTAAAGTGTGTCTCGGTGTACTGATTTCACAGGTTTTACAGTTTGCCCAAGTTGAGTACCGTAATTTTAAACAGTTTATAGAATAGCCGCATAATACCAATAAGTGATCATTAATGGATGGATTTTCGTAATTACCGTAAACAACGAAGGTGAGATTGCCCCGAACATCACAGTTAAAAATACTTACCGTAGAATGTTAATTTACCGTTCCCTCTCAAAATATTCGGACATTGGCAAATATGAATTAATTTTGGAAAGTTATATTTCCCGCGACACCAAAAAAAAATTAATTATGTTATCCCGTCTGAACTGATAGAGTAAATGTAATCTCTTTTTCGTTTCATAAGAGTCATCAAAATCTTTCTCAGTAAAATGGTCCGAACATACGCGAGAGTGCTCTGAAAAATTCCATTTCACACCGTTTTGCTTTCACACCGTTTTGCAAAACAAGTTCAATCCATTTAGTTCGATGACGGCAACATGGAAATGTGTGTAGACTTACACTGCTTTCCTGTTTACTTTTTCTACAAAAGCTAATGAGCACCTTTTCACCATGATGAAGACACGAACACATCAATAATATTCCAGGGTTTAAAACACTTAGGCTATTATATATGAGAAAAATGGACATCCAACAAGAGTAACGGTTTGTTTACACATAGATACGCGCCATAATTGATTATGTAAATTAGGTAGTTTGTACGGAAGATGT
Organism: Cyrtodaria siliqua; assembly: GCA_037043455.1. NCBI lineage: Eukaryota > Metazoa > Mollusca > Bivalvia > Adapedonta > Hiatellidae > Cyrtodaria > Cyrtodaria siliqua. Next base: position 75,053 of record JAWPHD010001720.1, on the reverse strand, counting down.
GATTGGTCGTCCCTTATGAGGTCATTTTCCGAAGATCGATCGCGCACCAGTTTCTTTTGTGTACAGGTAAAACTTGCATTTATCAACGGTTTTTGAGAAAACGGACGATGACATTGACATTCTTTTATAATAAGCTTTCATTTAAAATCACTTTATTTTTCAATTTGGAGGACCCTTTAATTAAACTAGAACATTTACTAAAAATAATCCTTTACAAAATTTACAACTATAACAAAAGCACGTTTAAAACACTCATATTATTTTTTATAAAGTATGTTGACAATATGTTAGGTATTAAGAATATAAAAAAATTGAAAAAATAAGCATGCACAGGGTCTTCCCCAGAAATATTTTAAGGGATAGTGGTATTAAGCGCGCGACGGGGGGAGGGTGCCGGAGGGGGCTGCCGTCCTGCATATCGATTATTTTCCTTATCAAATTATATGCAAGCTGGTTTAAAACAGGGTTTCTGTATTATAAAGACCCCGCTTAAAGTCAAAATGACAATGAGTAATTAAATCTGGGGACTAATTTAAATGAATACTTCAGTATTGCCGTATGTCCCACTGATATCTGTCCTATATCATCTCATATCTATTGCGTGGACTCAAGTTACAAACGGCGTATACGCAGCTAAGGGAAATAATTTGTCCAATTATGAGATTAGTTAGGAACATGTATTTTACACATACAAGAAAAACTGTTCGCCGACTGCCACATTTCACCTTACCTAGTTTAAATGGTTATTTTTTATTACAGGACGAATGCTCCTGGCGTTTTACATGCTTTTATAGTCTCCTAAAAGTTTAATTAAATAATCTATTTTGCTACAGTTATACGAATTTATTGGAAAGAAGGAAACATAAAATTACTTCAACATGGCATTCGTATGTCAATATTACTGGGCTTTATATATATATATATATATACTCTTTATTTCCTCTTTTCTATGGAAACCACAGTTTAATTATTATTTCCGTTTCCGGGGTATAACATGAATAATGACTACTATATCCTTACTAAATTATCCTAATAAACCTATTCTATATATGCGTTTTTTTCTTCATTTTTTTTTTATGACTCTTTCTGCCATGAAATAAAGAAGGCGGCATTTATAGGATGCCTTAAGCTAGAAGATCACCAAATTATCATTTCTGTGAATTTATTTTAAATTCTGATTAGTAATTTCAGAGGAGTATAGGTTTGAAGTCTTTCACATTGGTCCTTATAATTGCCATAGCAACCAGGTTTTTTGGTGGACTGGCCCGATTTTAGCTATTGTGATAAAATGCCACTCAAGAATGCTTCCTATAAAGTTTCATCAAAATTAGCAAAGTCGTTTAGGAGATTTCGTTTGAATTGTCTATATAGCTATTTAGAGAAAATGGCCCCATCCTCTGGGAGTCATGTTATTCAACAAATCAGGCCAGATTTAGCAATCTTGATAGGGAATCACCTACTTATTATTTCTGTGAAATTATTTCAAATTCTGTCAAGTAGTTTCCAAGGAGCAATACAACCAGGCATTTGGGTGGACCAAATTTAGGCCAGATTTTAACTATTGATACAGTTCCACCCAAGAATGCTACCTATGAAGTTTCATCAAAATTGGCAAAGTCGTTTAGGAGCAGATGTCGTTTGAAGTTTTTTTTATATAGATATATATTATAGGGAAAATGGTCCCATCCCCATATAGCAACCAGTCTTTAGGGTGGACCAGCCCGATTTGAGCTATTTTGATAAAGGGCCTCCCTAGGATGCTACTTGTGACATTTGCTCAGAATTGGCCACGTCGTTTAATAGAAAAAATATGTCGTTTGAAGTTTGATATATAGGAAAAATGGCCCCGCCCCTTGGCAGCCGTATTTTTCCACGAATAAGTTTGCTTTAATAGCAATCTTGACAGAGAATAACATTATTATCATTTCTCTTGAATTATTTTGAATTCTGACCAGTACTTTCTGAGGAGATGATTTGTAAAGTTTTGCAAAAAAATAATGGCAACCAGGTTTACTGTTGGATCAGTTAGCATTTAGCTATTTTGGTAAAAGACCATTCAAGGATGCTTCCTGTGAAATTTCGTCAAAAATGGCCCAGTCGTTCAGGAGGAGATGTCGTTTAAACCAAAAAAGGTTACCACGGACAACGGACGGATGGACAACGGACACCAGCTCACCTCGAGCCTTTGGCTCAGGACAGCTAAGAAGCACACCACAAAAACACTCATCAATTTTGCTGCATTTTGAAGGTTAAAATGGTTGGAAGAAATGGTTTGTTTTGTGAATTGTCTTCATTATTAACGCTTTTAATAATATAAACTTTCAATTCACATTATTTGTATACCTGTTATCTGTGAGTATGTTATCAAACTTGCGTCAACAATAACATACATACATCATATATCATTGGAATTGGCATTTTAATTGTATATAAAAATACATTCGTTTTAAAAATCCGTTTAGAAATGAATATCTTACAGCCCAAATGCTTTTTTATCGGAATGTAACTTGAACTCCTCGCTGCCAGCAAATTAAGAAATCTCAAATAACTTCAGTTAGCCTCAGTAGTTTGCTATACAACTTTCAGGATGTCTTAATTTACGTTTGTCCAACACATTTATACCATTTTTGGATACACATTCGGAAAATAATTTTTTTTCTTCTAATTTTTGATGCAAAAAATACCCTATCAAAACAGATTGCGTGTGCATTTTTATTTTATTTCTAAACTGACTTTGAAAAGTAAGGTATTTATATTTACCACTAGAATGTTTGTTTCATCGATATACACCTTATTTGGTATAAAGTTGAAATTTGTCTGAAAGGTAAAAAAACAAAAACAAAAAAGCAACAAACTTTTTTTGCTACAAAAGCCCCGAACAATAATGTTTATCGCAGACATACGAACTCCCTGTTGATGTGACCAATGTTTGGTTCTTGTAATACAACTATGATACATGGAGTTTTTAAATCATTTTCTATTTTTCGTGTGCTGCTAGAAATCAAGAAAAAGCAACCGATAAACTAAAAAAATAATATTGCAACATTCCTGTAGACATCATTGATGTTAACAAACATATTTGAACATAGTGATAACATTATATCGATGCTAATAGTGTTTACCCCTAGTATTATACGCTACTTACGTTACCAGTTATTTCATCGAAATACGACATCTTGGTATCATAATAATAATAATAATAATAATTAATAATAATAATAATAATCAATAATAATAATTAATAATAATAATAATAATAATAATAATAATAATAATAATAATAATCAATAATAATAATTATTAATAATAATAATAATAATAATAATAAAAATAACAATAATAATAATTAATAATTATTAATAATAATAATAATAATAATAATAATAATAATTAATAATAATAATAATTAATAATAATAATAATAATAATAATAATAATAATTAAGAAATAGAACATCGTTACTGTGAATTATCGTTTAATATATCACGGTTTGGAGTTCAATTGTAAACAATAATTTCACGAGCCCGAAGTGCGAGTGAAATTATTGTTTACAACTGAACGACAAACCGTGATATATTATAGATAATTCACCGTAAACGATGTTCTATTTCTATTCTAATACCCCTCAAATGTGAAAATAACGCACACATCTGAAATCTTTCGCATTGCTTTGCTTGCTCTCCTAACGTTGCATACGTTACAATGCGGAATGCGCAATGCGCAATGCTTATTCTCCTAACGTTGCAAAAATTACAGTGATATATCGTTCAATATAACGAGATACTTTAAACTAGGCTATATAGTGCAGGTGTATTAGAATTATTAATAATAATAATAATAATAACAATAATAATAATGTTGGCCTCTCTCGCGGATATACTTTTTTTTACCGAACTGTAGCCAGTACCCTCATATATGAGCACCAGCACCTTGTTAAACGTTTACTTCTTCGACAATGCTTCGGTGTTCATTCTACCGGGAGAAGGGCGAATATATTAAACGAAATAATTTACATGACTCTCCCGTATATATATACGTTGCCAAATTCAAAGAAAATAACATCATTCTTATAATTTATTCGTATTTGGTTAGATACCCATGATTCTTCCATTTAACTGAAGCCCTCCACTAGAATTAGAAATAAAAGTGTGCTTTATAAGGCTGTTTGTGTAGGAATCCAGTAAATAGTTAGAAAATAAGTATAAAAGCCGGACAGCAAATGCAGCTGTCACAGAACACAGTAAACCCAAAAACACGCAAAAGGACAAACATGAATGGCGATATAGGCATATGACGTCAAAAACACAAACAGCGTTGACAATAGAGCTACCGCCTTGGAACAGTCAGTGGCAAAAAAAGGCCGCTGGGGGTTTAAACCAGGTTCTAGGGTGCACCAAACCTCACACATACCCTACTGTTATCCCAATAAAAAAGGGAAAGTGTAAATAAAGAAATCACCGCCATGAACTATTCTCTATTCAAGTTTGTTTTGCTTTTTGTCTACTCCAGCATTGAACGTGATGCACCGAGTGATATAAGGGGAACAACATCATCCCCAATAGCTTGAACTGGAGTAAATCATGCACCTCAATTGCGATCAGTGAAAAACAATAAAGTATGAAGCAAAGTTTCATGGTGGTGAAATCTGCTATGACTAGGAAGGAAATGCCATTGAAGATGGCAAAACTGTCGCGGCTAATGATGAGGAAGAACCGTTTTCATCACCGGGGGAGATGGGGCGGGGGCAAACACCAGAGTCGGGAGCAAACACCAGGGGCGGGGTCAAACCGGGGGCAAACACCAGGGGCGGGGGCAAACACCAGAATGATTATAGTCTACACTGGCTTCATATCGGGAAATCCTCACCAATATTAGCAACAATCGTGGTACGTTGACGTACCAATACTGCTAGGAAAATCGGATTTAGAAATAGTTGTCCTATTTGACACTGGGATGGGTATTAAAATAAGAATGTTGAATGTGAAACAAATTGTTGGGGTTAAATAATCTGATGTTTTGTCTGTACTACTTTCACTACATTGCTTCACAGGCGGTGATACAACCGGTCCCTTTGTATGGAGAGGCATGGCCCATTGAAGATGATTGTAAAGCACACATATTTTATTCCCGATAACAGGGACTGTAGATAGAATTGAATTGAATGTTGTTTAACGGCTCATCAACACAGTACAGGTTATTTAGAGCCGCCCCAGAGAGAGGGGAAGGATACATTACATAGGAATCCGGGAACCTGCCCTACTCTTCTTATCGAATAGATTCCTATGGTTCTTTAACGTGTTCGGTTGATAGACCGATACACGGGACCGCCCGGTTTACGTCCCCATCCGACGGACGAGGCTAAGGAAAAGTGTCTTGCCCAAGAACACTCCGACGGAACTCAGTGGCACCACGGAGGATTGAACCGGGGGCCTCCGGTTACAAATCCGCCGCGCTACCGACTGTAGATAGAAGAATAAAGTCCTGCCGATGATGAGTGGGATGATATGGAGGTCAACAGCATGATGATAGTGTATATGAATACAGCGATGACGATGAATAGAGGAACATTTCAACTTATGAAATACAATTCCATGAGCATACTATATTGTTTACTCCATATATACATAATAATATCAATTGCTTAAATGATAAATATTTGAATGGAGATAAATGCAATGTCTAAGTAAATAAATGACACACCAACGTCAGCCTACACCACTAGAAACATCTCCAAACATTTAACTTATTGTCTTACTATTGTTAAAGATCATGTTAAATAACATTGTGCTAAAGCTTATGACAACTCTGGGATTACTTTATTTTGGTCAATTAAAAGTTTAGGAGACATTTTTAAAAACATTTGCAACAAGGGTAAAATTTCATCTATTTGAACTCTATAAACATTCTTACCACAACACCTTATCAAAGACAAACGTATTGCTCTCATTCAAAAAAATTCACTAGAGAAAAAACTACATTTGTTGGCCATTAACAATATTGAAGCACTTTAATACCTAATGGCACTATGGACAATTACACTACGTGGACTTGCCAAGAACTTTGTGAAACACTCTTTTTACATATTAAATAACATTATCGTCAGGTACTATCGTTTTCGGGTTTGGGTCGTATCAGGAGGAAGAATTCCCGAGTTCGGGTCTCGAACATGGCGACTAGAGCTATATACAGTATATATAGATTTATATAGAGAGAAAAAGCCTTGAGCGACCCACAGCCGACGGCCGCTGGGCCGACCCACAGGTTTCGTGACTCAATGGGAACGGTGGCCAGCCTCGGCAAAGGTCCCCCGTTACGCGTGGCACTCGGTCGCTAGACCGTATCAGGGTGAGGGCTACCTAGAGTTATATACAGTATAGTAATATAGAAATAGCGTTGAGCGACCCTCGACCGACGGCTGCTGGGCCGACCTACAGAACTTGTGACACAACGGAACCATCTTGGACGCCATGTTTGATTTCTTTTTATTTTATACCCAAATTTTGGCTAGTATACATATGCATATTAAACACAGTCTAATTACTATTTTGATATATAGAAACCCTTACTTACAGACGAACACCAGTTTTTACAGCGACCTATTTGCACTAAAAATATTTTTTTGGTAATGAATGTGGTGTAACGTAAATTACAGAATAGTTTAATTTTTAAGCGCTTCTCAGCTTATATTAATAAAAGTATATGTATTAATTTTTTCACATGGTTTTGATTTAATTTATATTCAACGTTTTTAATGTATGTACATTGCAATTTTAATTGTAATGTAAGGCAACATACTTTACATGCACCTTACTCACTAAAGCCCAACGCTCAGAAATGATGGCACACCTGTCTCATTTTGAAACTTATTGCATGTTCTTTCAGAAAATCATACCCTACAAAATCCCCCATGTGGGAGTGGGGTCTACAGCCAGCTCAAGAACTAGTACATGATGTGTTGTATTTGTTCGGGAGGTTCTGTCATGTCATTTTTTTTAACAAATTCACATAAGGTATCAGCTAGAGCAGGCTTGTTTGCTTATAAAAGCAAATAAAATGTCAGCGTGCTATGCACTCCTTGGAAACATATGATTGGTCAATGGCAATATCGCCAGGTGAGAGTAGGACTGTTCCATAGAAGAAAGGCGGGTTTCTGGTATATTATTGCACATTGGACTGCACAAATGTTATACTATTTTTCCCCCCCCCCCGTTCTTTCTATGTACTTTTAATATTTTCCCATTACCTCAATGCATTACAGAAATCAGCATTTTTTTCAACATTTTGCCCTAAAATATATATATAACTTGAGCATGGACTTGGATATGTAGAGTGTGTAACATTTTATTGCTTCAATTTGATAAGTTTATGTTCAAACTATTTTCAAAAGATAATTCCAGATTCCATCGATTTTTCACGGTAATACACATTTTTCGCCTGAACATTAAGGCAATATTTTAAGCATCATATGGTTCAGGACTTTTTTCTACTTAATTATTGGACCTTTGTCTATTCAAAATGTTACAATATGTCTTTACTTCTTTCTAAATTTTAACCCAATGCATTCAGTGATTTTTGTATTTTTTCCAACATTTTGCCCTAAAATGCCAATATTTGAGCACATATGTTATATATGATGCCAGGAAAAACTTGAATATGTATGCTGTGCAACATTCTATTGCTTCAATTTGATAAGTTTATGTTCAAACTGATTTTAAAAAATAATTCCAGATTCCGGCGATTTTTGCCAAAAATACACATTTTTCACCCCAAAATTAAGGCATTTCCAAACATCATGCCCTGCACAAAATGGTTACAATATTTCTTTTTTCTATTGTTTTAGATATATTTCTAATTTTTAGTTAAATATCTCCAGTGTATTACAGCAATCAGCGATTTTATTATTTTTTTTAACATTTTTACATAAAATCTCAATATTTAAGTATAGGATCCATAAATTATATGGTGGGACACGTAGAGATGCGTTCCGAGAAAGATTCCATAAATTCAAATTGGTTCTAATATATTCCATTCTTTTTTCTAAAAAATAATTCCAGATTTGGGCGATTTTCGTCTAAAAACGCAACGTTTCCCCACAAAAATGCACTAAAACCCCAACATGACACACATGTCTCATTTTGAAGCTTAATGTATGTTCTTTCAGAAAATCATACCCTACACAATTTCCACTGGGGGGAGGGGGGTCTACAGCCAGCTCAAGAACTATTGCTGCTACTGCTCCTACTGCTAGCAGTAACTAAAACGTCAAAGCATTATAACGACAGGGAAACAGATATACTATTATATACTTGATATTGATATTGCTACAATAGCAGTAGCAAACATATGATGGTTGCGAAAGGGGTTGTCTGTTAAACATGATGGTGGGAAAGTAGAAACAACATACTTGCGCGAAGAAAACATATATCGTCAAAATTACGATGACTATTGACTCTACTACTGCTACTGCTGCTGGCAGTAGTTAGTAGCAGCAGTAGCAGTAGCAATAGCAATAGCAAACAAACGTGTGATGGTTACGAAAGGGATTGTCTGTTAAACATGATGATGGGAAAGTAGAAACAACATACTTGCGCAAAGAAAACATATATCGTCATAATTACGATGACTATTGACTCTACTGTTGTTGCTGCTGCTGGCAGTAGCTACTGCTACTGCTGCTACTGCTAACTACTGACAACAGTAGCAGCAGTTAGCAGTAGCAGTAACAAACATATGATTGTTGCGAAAGGGATGGTCTGCTAAACATGATGGTGGGAAAGTAGAAACAACATATTGCGCAAAGAAAGTACTTGCGATGAATATACTTACTGAGATGGTGCTCTACTGCTGGCAATAACTACTGCTACTGCTGCTACTGCTGCTGCTTCTGCTGGCAGTAACTACTGCTACTGCTGCTACTGCTACTGCTACTGCCAACTTCACGTTCATTTAAATTTAACATATTCTAAAGTCTCGTGACTTTGCTGGTCTACATGTATTTCTTTACCTATAGAAAATGAAACCGCACAGTGGTCGGACAGTATGTTTGGTTCGCTCACTGAAAAATACATTAAATAACGTCACACAATTAGATCTACACAGAACATAATCGACTACACTACCCTCCCATTAACACATGTAGATTTCCCAATCCCCTTGTCTTCTCCAACTCTACCATTCATAATTCTCAAACCTGTTAATTTACAAAAAAAATGACAAACCGTTTCCATTTTCATTTGGCACTTTATCCTGCGAGTGTCTTGTTAAAACTCTATTTACCTCATAACCATCCGGTAATAAATCAAGGTTAAATAAATATTCATTTTCAACATAATCTAATCGGCTTCCAACCCTTGCGTTCAAGTCTCTTGTAACCAAAAATTGCATCTACCTTCATATTTATTTTCATTTTTCAGCAATGATGTCAAAAATAGTTTGTTCTACAAAACTCAACCTGCTACTACCGCTTGGCATGTTGTAACATAAACACAAAAATATATCATCACATACACCATTTATTTAATAATATTTTATTGCATGATGTTATTTACATAAATACATGTGATATAAAAATTACAATGATAAATAACATTTACAAATGGATTGGACTACAAGTTATCACAACATCAGTTACGGTCCTTTCCAATACATGTCCACTAACTGTTATCCAACATATGCAATCATCCACAGTTTTTAAAATCATATCATGTGTAACTATCTATCTGAAATGTATATCTGACTCTGCGTCTTGTTTTCACCTTCAAGGTCCTATGAAGAGGAAAACAAGTAAAACCGTCGACACTATATTCGTACAGTTCGTTTGACCATGTCTGTGAATAGCAATATAAATTAATTAATTCATCTGATTTCAATTTATTATAGCTCTTCCCAATCAGTCCTTCCTATGCTTTTTCAATGACCAAGCAGCGTTGGGAAATGTGTCCTTAAGTACGTACTCCGATTCCTGGGTTGATCGTTTTTCCGACGCAACGTGTCTCTTGGCGTATATGATACGTTTGAGTTGTGAGGTCTCTGTGACAGTCGCTTTCTGCCTTTTCATACGAGCCCTTTTCATACGAGCATCATGTGCTTCCTTCGTGTGTTATATATAGGGTTTTCCTTGCATCAGCAATCTCCTTAGGATAATCTCTGTCAATTCCGAAGCTTGACCAATTTAATTTATATACTTTCCTTAAAAAGATTCAGTGTCACAATAATCTCTAAATCTTACAATAGTTGGACGTTTCGCGTCATTTTTACCACTATGTTATATACACATTTGCAAATAGCAATTTACAAAACAGATCAAATAAGATACATAACAATGTAAATAGTATGTAAATATTTAAAAAAACAACTACCATTTAAATTTATACAACATTTTTCGCAAACAATGAAATGGGTTTTACCACCAACACATGAAAGGTTAAATGGAGCCTAGCAGGAATGAACATGCCAGGCCCATCCTCCATTTACATCAAGATAAACTATAGAGAATGGGTCTAGAACCTTATACTCTGCACAACTGCAGAGTCCCTGCAATTTCTATAGCAGACACTCCATTTACGATGGAGTCTCGTACCATGTTTGCATACGCCCATGATGAAAACACCCATGATCAAGACCTTCAATGAACATGATAAAAGTGACAAAATGAACATGAAGGGTGTGTGTATGGATGGTTCTATCCATCTGCCTACAGTGGGATTTGCAGTGGTTATATTCTACCCCGGCAAACACACGGGGTTGGGGGTGGGGTGGGGTTGGGTTCAAACACAAGGTTCTTTTTATCCATTGTATGAACAAGTAAAACAAAATAAATCTGTTGTATGTATCTGGTAATCTGTTGCGCATAATGGGTTCTCAATATGCGATACTTCGTTTATATGAACTCATTGCCATTAATTGGTGAAACATTTTAAGGTCAGAATATGCTTTTTTTAGGGATTTTTTATTTTTATTTTGATGGGTGTTTTGTCATTTATCTATTTTTATTTATTTTATTTATTTATTTGTTTATTTCTTTTATTGAATACATCACTCCACTGAAAATTTGTGTGCACATACTGTGTTATGGCACATACTGTGTTACGTGAGTGTACATATCAGGCCCGTAGCCAGTTTTTTGAAAAGGGGGGGTGCGGATATTGCCGAAACGCGGCGAATTGAGGGGTAGGTGCGGGAGGGGGTGTCCCCCTCCTGCAGATGGGGGGTTAGGGGGTCCTCCCCCTAGAAAATTTTGAAATTGAAACGGTAAATCATGCATTCTGGTGACTTTTATATCTATATTTAGGGACAGAAGCTATAGAGCATTTTTTATATGAAATTTCTCTTTTATTGGCCTTACCTCAATACATGAGAAGTGGCGATGGGGGTAGGTGCGGGAGGGGGTGACCCCCTCCTGCAGGTGGGGGGTTAGGGGGTCCTCCCCCTATACATTTTGAAATTGAAACGGTAAATCATGCATTCTGGTGACTTTTATATCTATATTTAGAGACAGAAGCTATAGAGCATTTTTTGTCCAAAAAAGTTGGGTGCGGACGCACCCAACGCACCCCCCCCCCCCCCCCTGGCTACGGGTATGCATATACATTTTAATGTTGTATTACTTGTGGAATTTGTTCTATTAATTGTTACTGTTAACCTTAACGTAGATGATATTGCATTTATGTCAACTATTTGTATATAATATTACCGTCAAATTTGCATTAAATCCCTCGATGTACCTAGCAGTTAATAGAAACAACTGATTAGAAACGTGAGCTTCGTTAAAAAGGCAAGCTGACTTTGCTGTGCTGTAAAAAAACCATTTAGATATGCACACTTCCTGTGTTGTGCTTTGCGTCGGCGCAGAGTGTAGGGAATACAGCGTAATTAGTACACACATATTTATTCGGCATAGTGTGTACAGTTTAATTTATTCAGTTTATTTGTTAGCGTAATTCTCTAAGTTGTAACGCTTCCGAGTGCTTCGTCAACTGTTGCAGTTATTGTGTTAATAAGCATATTCTGCCTTTAATAACACGTGATGGGGATTTATGAACTTTGTACATACTATTGGATAGCATCTTAAAAACTCGACATTTGTAGATAAATATTATATTAAGATAATTTGAGATGTTCCTCCTAAAATAGTATTACAATAATATGGTTAAATGTGTATGTTTTGTAAAAGTGAGTTCTATGTTCAATGGATAAAAACTATTAATTCTCGATGGAGCCTTCAGTTAATGCCTGGTGGATAGCAGTGGATAGAAGTGTAGCAGTGGATAGCAGTGGATAGCACATTGGACTTGAAATCCGAAGGAATCGAGTTTCATGCCTCACCGGCACCACTGAGTTTCGTCGGTGTGTTCTATGGCAAGACACTTTTTCTTAGCCTCGGCCCTCGGATGGAGACGTAGAGTCTGTCCTCCGAGCACGTTAAAGAACAGTACCTTAAAGAAAATTAGACTCTATTCGTTAGTAAGAGTAGGGCAGGTTCTCGGAACCCTATACATGATACACCTCTGTCTGGGCGGCTCTAAATAGCATATGTGTCGATGAGCCGTTAACAATATTCAGTTGATGCCATGTTGTGTATTGAGAAATTTTGCTACCAGGAAATTTGATAATTGTTTGGTGTCTGATCATTTTCAGAATATGCTCCCTCGTTCTATTTAGCTGGCGGCCTCCCCGCAACCATACTTAAACACACTCCTACGCCTATGCAAAGTGGAGACAAGAAAATCGAAGAAGCGTGAAAATGACATGAATATATTCAAAATGGAGATACTATGCGCATATAATCATGTATTTATCATTTATTCCCGGTCAGTTTCTGTAAAATATTTCCCCTCTTTGTGCTCAGTAACCCAACGTTGTTTTTTTTCATGCTGAAACTAATTTTCATTTACATTAATATATTGTAGTACAAAGAAGCAAGCCAACGTATATATTGCTAAAGACAAACCATCTCCATCATAACGGATCAGATAAGAACATCGATTGATTTCCAACATGTATTGTAGGAATACGTGTACCTTATCACTCTTGATCCTTTTTAGCACATCTTCATTTCAAGCCTCGTTGCAAGTGCTGTCCCTTACCGTGCGTTTAAAGTTGTTCATAAAACTTAAAAGCATAGCAAATTCACTACTAAGTACGTTTGGTTTTTATTTCACATTGCAATGGCGTGTTTTTAATATTTGCGGGGAAAGGAAGGTGCGGTGGATTTAAACGGACGCTTTTCTAATTTTACGGTTACAAACCACTAAGTAGGTGTCGATTATTGGGGGAGGCCAACACATACTCTAACTGCTATATAGACTATTTAGTTCCATGGATAGTCCTATTGTGACGGTGTCTTGATAATATACGGACAGCCAAAAGAAACGAACCACCATTTCTGAATGTACATATTACGCATACTGATTCCATAAGAATAACATAATGTATTTAGATGTTCGAAGCTGCCGCCTGCAAACATTCCCAACGAAGAAAAAAAAAAGTTATCAATAATGTAATTAGATGTTCGAAGCTGTTGCCGGTAAACATTCCCAACGAAGAAACAACCCATTACCAATAATGTATTTATATGTTAGGAGTTGTTGCCTATAAACATTCCCAACGAAGAAAAACAACCATTATCAATAATGTAATTAGAAGTTCGAAGCTGTTGCTTATAAACATTCCCAACGAAGAAACAACCCATTACCAATAACGTATTTAGATGTTCGGAGCTGTTGCCTGTAGACATTCCCAACGAAGAAACAACCATTACCAATAATGTAATTAGATGTTCGAAGCTGTTGCCTATAAATATTCCCAACAAAGAAAAACAACCATTACTAATAATGTATTTAGATGTTCGGAGCTGTTGCCTGTAAACATTCCCAACGAAGAAACAACCCATTATCAATAATGTATTTAGATATTCGAAGCTGTTGCCTATAAACATTCCCAACGAAGAAAAAACCTATTACCAATAAAGCATTTAGATGTTCGAAGCTGTTGCCTGTAAACATTCCCAACGAAGAAACAATCCATTACCAATAATGTATTTAGATGTTCGAAGCTGTTGCCTTTAAACATTCCCAACGAAGAAACAACCCATTATCAATAATGTATTTAGATGTTCGAAGCTGTTGCCTATAAACATTCCCAACGAAGAAACAACCTATTACCAATAAAGCATTTAGATGTTCGAAGCTGTTGCCTGTAAACATTCCCAACGAAGAAACAACGCATTACCAATAATGTATTTAGATGTTCGAAGCTGTTGCCTGTAAACATTCCCAACGAAGAAACAACCCATTATCAATAACGTATTTAGATATTCGAAGCTGTTGCCTATAAACATTCCCAACGAAGAAACAACCCATTACCAATAATGTATTTAGATGTTCGGAGCTGTTGCCTATAAACATTCCCAACGAAGAAACAACCTATTACCAATAAAGCATTTAGATGTTCGAAGCTGTTGCCTGTAAACATTCCCAACGAAGAAACAACGCATTACCAATAATGTATTTAGATGTTCGAAGCTGTTGCCTGTAAACATTCCCAACGAAGAAACAACCCATTATCAATAACGTATTTAGATATTCGAAGCTGTTGCCTATAAACATTCCCAACGAAGAAACAACCCATTACCAATAATGTATTTAGATGTTCGGAGCTGTTGCCTATAAACATTCCCAACGAAGAAACAACCTATTACCAATAAAGCATTTAGATGTTCGAAGCTGTTGCCTGTAAACATTCCCAACGAAGAAACAACCCATTATCAATAACGTATTTAGATATTCGAAGCTGTTGCCTATAAACATTCCCAACGAAGAAACAACCCATTACCAATAATGTATTTAGATGTTCGAAACTGTTGCCTATAAACATTCCCAACGAAGAAACAACCTATTACCAATAAAGCATTTAGATGTTCGAAGCTGTTGCCTGTAAACATTCCCAACGAAGAAACAACCCATTATCAATAACGTATTTAGATATTCGAAGCTGTTGCCTATAAACATTCCCAACGAAGAAACAACCCATTACCAATAATGTATTTAGATGTT